>ALYI01003448.1:0-62135 GCA_001969225.1 Ceriporiopsis andreanae CBS 279.92
GCGATGCGAGGGATAAGTGGAGTCCAGATATCCCAGGGAATAAGTGAGGGATAAGTCGCTTATCCCTCACTTATTCTCCGGGGGGAATTCGGCCTGATGTGCAGTGCCCGGGAGCTTTGAGCGCCTGCCAGTGCTGCTACGTTCGTTTCGTCAAGGCTCCGGCTCGATTTAGTCTCAGAGACCCATAAGTCTATCCCGTTCCCTCTCTGTAGCTATCACTTTTGTGTATCCTATCAACGTGGTCTTGTACGGCATATCGATGATGCGAATGAACTTGTGTTTGGGCTCGCCTCTTTTCTGCTGTTCGAAGTTTCGCAAGGGTCGAAATTCGTTACAGACTTTGCGCACACAGGCATTTGAACAGCGGCCTGCAATATCTCTGTATCGGGCAACCGGAAAAGTCGGCATTCGTGGACCGTGGTCGCTAACATCAAGTATCCTCGTTTGGGGCGCATCAAAGTCGGGAGTCCATGAAAGGGAGGCCCGACGCTTTTGTTCCTAATAACGTCAAATAATGATAGCCGCCAGCTCAAATTCTTCCGACCTGCCATCCGACTCGCAATCGATAAGTACCACGACATGTTTCGTCCAATTATGAGTGCTGCAGAATCATCGCGAACATGTGGAGACACGCATGTTCGAGGAGTTTGCTGGCCAGTCTCACTCCCGGGCCTTCTTTCACGTGAGATTCTTCTCCGTCTCTAGCTTAACGTCGGCTACCTCCGTTTTGAATCTGCAGCTCATTTTCATCATAGCTTGCTTCATCGAGGCTGCCTCCAGACGATCAGAATGGGCGAATGCGGCCTAGAGAGCGACTGCTGACGACCAATTGACCGGCACTATCTCAGCGGACCAAGAAGAGAACCCACTATCAATCGTTAGTGTGTCACGAAGGCGTCGATGCCATAAAGGCGTCGTATGCGACAGCCGGTGTCCGGGATTTCAAAAGCAAATGGTATGTCAGCAGCGCGTTTCTAGCGGCGTCTGGTTTTACAAGTTCAAAATGTTTGTAACAGGTTCGCTCTGCGCCAAGTTTTTGTTTATACAAATGCCGGTAACACTCTGTGCGGCATGAGGCTTCAGAGAGTCTACATACATACTAATGATATCATGCTCGAATGCAGCGACCGCTCTGGGATTCAAACGTCTGAACAGCCGCTTTATCCGCGTTACAGCACATCGCACGAGAACGTGCAGAGATGCTACAAAAGATGGGCGCGCAGAAGACGTGTCCGATATCGGGTATATCAGATAGTGGGCGGCACGAGCTTAAGGGTATTCCGAGAGAACCTTCGCTGACGATTCTGTATAAGAACAGGAGCCCTCGAATTCTTGGGATAGCGCACTATTAGATCACAAAGATGACCTTGTCGCCCACTTCTCCTCTCGACATCGCCTCGCGATGGCTTTCGTCGTATGCTCTCGCCTTCACTACCACCGACCCTCAAGCGGTGGCGGACCAGTTTCTGCCACACGGCTGGCTACGCGATGTTCTGACATTCTCATGGGACATGCGATCCTTAGAGGGACCGCGTCGTATCGCGGCATACCTGTCTGACTCCTTACTTTCAACCCAGGTATCGAATCTTCAGATGTGCGACGACGCGCATTTCCGGCCGACGTTCTTCGAAACTGGTTCTACCCAGGGCGTGCAGTTCGGCTACACATACGAGACGCGCTTCGCCCTTGGCAAAGGCTTTGTTCAGCTATTGCCCGAGAGCTCGGACGCCGGCGCGGAGTGGAAGGCGTTGACCGCGTCCATGATCATCGTGGACCTAAAGGGCCACGAGGAGAATCCTGGGCGATACAACTTCGAGGACGTGGTCCAAGGCCAAACGTGGGACGAGTACCGTGCCGGATTGAAGGAGAGGATTGAAACGGACCCGCAGGTCATCGTTGGTCAGTCAGACGAGCGACGTCGAAGTCCACGATACTGAATGCATTTACAGTTGGCGCGGGACAGGTGGGCGTACAGATTGCAGCCCGCTTCAAGAGCATGGGCATACCCACTCTCGTACTGGAACGTAACGAACGCGTAGGCGATAATTGGCGAAAGCGTTACGATTCACTCGCGCTTCATACGATTCCGGAGCATCACCAGCGTGAGTTGAATGCGCTCACATCGAAACGGATGATGTGTTCATGCATACCGTAGTGCTATATCAACCTTTGCCCACCAATTGGCCCAAGTACCCGCCCAGGGAGCGAGTTGCGACTATGCTAGAGACATATGTCATGACGCAGGAGCTCGTCGTGTGGACGAAGTCCTATCCTGCAGGTCGTCCAACATACTCGTCAGAGGCTGGCCGATGGACCGTCCTCGTCAACCGAGATGGAAACGAGCTCGTGCTACACCCTGCACATGTCATTCTTGCCACCGGCACGCTGGGTGCCCCGAACATACCCTCTATTCCTGGCGCTCCGCTCTTCAAGGGCACCATCATACACGCCACTCAGTACAAGAATCCAGAGCCCTACAGAGGGAAGACCGTCATCGTCGTTGGGTCCGGCAACACCGCCATTGATATCTGCGAGGACCTTGCCAAGGTCGGGATACCGGTAACGATGGTGCAGCGCTCGCCGACACTCGTATCTGGGCGCGACTTTGAGATGAGTGCCGTTGCGGCGCGCGGTTGGCCCGAAGGCATACCTGCGGAAATCAGCGACTTCAAGGTTTGGTCTGTGCCGAGGGGCTTCATGCGCAACGTGATGCGGACGGAGGAATTCTTGCAGCAGTATTTCAAGCCCCAGGCGGAGCTGCACGACAAACTGAGAAAGGGTGGCGTCATGTTGGACTTAGAGAAGCCGCAGGTTATGCACTGGTGGGAGCGCATGGGCGGTCAGTGACTCTCCAACACATGCGACATCTTCACTCAAGACTGTTTCTTCTTGCAGGATATTGTAAGCATCGTAGACGCTCACGAGAACCTTCGAAGTTCTGACGCTGCCACAGGGCTTGATAAAGGCGCCGCGGCCCTCATTGCTTCTGGAGAGATCAAGGTCAAGCCTGGCGTTGAGCTCAAGTCATTCGTCGAGGACGCTGTGGTTTTCTCTGACGGTTCGAAGTTGAAAGTTGATGCCGTTATATTTGCGTGAGTCCCGTATATTTTATGGCCTCTGTTTTCATCCTTCGAGCTCAGTTGCGTGGCAGCACTGGCTATATCAACATTCGTGACGTGCACAGGGAACTCTTCGGTGCCGATGTCATCGACCGGACGGGCCAAGTGTGGGGAATGGACGAAGAGGGTGAGATATGCGGGAGCTACCGACCTTCAGGCTACCCAGGGGTAAGCTCGAACTTTCGTCGCCATGCTGTGATAATTGAATGTCACAATTTACAGTTGTGGTACGCGACTGGCGACTTCTACAATGCACGGTTCCTGTCGAAGCATCTCGTCCGTGATTTCACCCCGTGTACCGCTTTCACCACTAACTAAATCTCGTCAGGCACTACAAATCAAAGCGGTCGAACTTGGACTCAATAGGTTGTGAAGTGCCACGACGAGGTTATTCGTATGTTTACTCCGTATGACGCATCGTTTCTGGATCGGCAACAGATTTCTGATAGTGTCCACACCCACTACAAGTGCACATCGAGATGTCTTAGATCTAATCCTCCCGCACCTTTGATGGCTACATCGACCCTTCAAGTTCTAATATGGACAAACAAACCCTACTCCGCCATCTTTCGCCATGAATCAGGTTTCGTGTTCTTTGGACAATTACCCGTTGCCCCATATGTAATGTACGCAACAATGTACTTTGCATAATCCTGCCAAGTGAGCGGTACGTGTCGCATATTCCTGATATCACCATTCAGCACAGCCTTCGCTCAAAGACGGCGAGGTGTACCATTCTAGCTTGAGTGAAGCAGCGGAGGCGAGTCCGCCGGTTTCCAAGTCTTGCGTAGACGATGCATCTTGACGTTTCGTCGGGCGGCATTGTCTGCTTCTGGCGGGCGTTTGGTTTCGCATCTTCGCTCGAAACCATTGTCTTTTCTTCAAGACGTGAGGACTGAAACTTGAATAGAAGTCCTTACCAGACCACCGAAGGCCAATTACATGCTGATCATGACTCGACGAGCAACACATTCCGCATCCCGGGTATGATGGAAGACCGACAGGGGAAAAGCGGGCAGTTGAAACCACAAAGAACTCGCGTACGGGCGCAGATGTGCGGAGCAGTACCGCGGATCGCGACAGTCATAAGGGCAGTCATTTGGGGGGTCTTTTTGTTGATCACTGTGTTTTGCGCTCATGGCTTCTCAGCACGGCCCTTCTGACATCGCAGCCACCTGGCTCACTTCGTACGCTGCCGCGCTTGACTCTGGCGACGCGCAAGCTGTAGCCGCGGCCTTCCTTCCCTATGGTTGGCTGCGCGATGTGTTGACATTTACGTGGGACACTCGCTCTCTCGAAGGCCCGACGCGCATCGCTGCGTTCCTCTCTGACAAGTTGGCCGCGACCTCTGTTTCGAATATCCAGTTGGACAACGACTCGAACTTCCAGCCCGCGTACTTCACCGCCGGGCCCAGCAACGGCATCCAATTCGGTTTCCATTACGAGACTCCTATCGCATTCGGCAGAGGTCTCGTACAATTGCTTCCAGACGCTGACTCTCCCGCCGGTTCGGCTTGGAAAGCACTCTTTGTTGCCATGCTCGTCGTAGATCTCAAGGGCCACGAGGAGAAACAGGGCAGGAACGCGCTTGACAGTATCCCAAAGGGCCAGACCTGGAACGACTACCGTACCGCCTACGTCTCGGAAGTCGAGACCAATCCTTATGTCCTTGTTGGTGAGCGCAAATCGTAGTAGCGGCCCACCCGATACTGATACTCACCCGTACCGGCCTACCTTCAGTGGGCGCAGGCCATGTAGGGCTGCAGGTTGCTGCTCGGTTGAAACAGATGGAGATACCGTCCCTCGTTATCGAACGTAACGAGAGTGTAGGCGATAATTGGCGAAAGCGCTACGACAGCCTGTTGCTTCACACACCTCCTGAGCATCACCAGCGTGAATATTTTCTTGATATACGTAGAGTTGAATCATGCTGACCGTCCTTGATAGTGCTATATCAACCCCTGCCAACGAATTGGCCCAGATGGCCACCAAAAGATAGGGTCGCTGACATGCTTAGCACGTATGCTGTGATGCAGCAGCTCGTTATCTGGACGAATTCTTCTCCAACCGGCCGTCCGACGTACTCCAAAGAGACAGCACGATGGACGGTCGTCGTCGACCACGGAGGACGTCAAGTCACCCTGCAGCCCGCCCATATCATCCTCGCCACGGGAGCGCTCGGCGCCCCGTATGTGCCTCCCATCCCCAATGCCTCGCGATTCGAAGGACCTACCATTCACTCGACACAGTACAAAAATCCGACCCCATTCAAGGGGAAGACGAACGTCGTCGTCGTCGGGTCAGCCAACACCGCCACTGACATCTGCGAAGATCTCGCGCACGCAGGCATCCCCGTCACTATGATTCAGCGCTCGGCCAATGTAATCACCGGGCGCGACTTCGAGATGGACCAACTCGAGGCTGGGATTTTCCCGCAGGGCGTGCCCGCGGAGGTCAGCGACTTCAAGTTTGCGGCGATGCCGAGGGGTCTGATGTGGAAACTGATTTCGACGGAGGAGGCGATGGAGAAATACGTCGCGGCTCAGAGCGATCTGCATGAGAAATTACGTAACGGCGGCGTATTGTTCGATTTGTCGCGGAGATACTTTGTTTCGTGGTGGGAGCGAATGGGAGGTGCGTCTTGTGCCTCCGTATGTGTGGGATGGACCCCTCTAACACGTTCTTGCAGGTTATTGTAAGTTTCGTATTCCTCAATTGCGCCATGTTCTCGCTGAACTTCTCCAGGGCTCGATAAGGGCGCCGTGGACCTCATATCATCTGGTCACATCAAGGTGAAGTCCGGCGTCGAACCACAGAGCTTTGTCGAAAATGGTATCACGCTGTCAGACGGCTCGACGCTCAGAGCGGACGCTGTCATATACGCGTAAGTGTTGTCATCGACGCATCCCACAATTCTCTGACATTGTCGTCCGCTTCGTCGTCCTACAGTACAGGATACATAAATATGCGAGAAGTCCACAAAAAGCTATTTGGAGAGGAGGTTATCAACGCCACGAGCGCAGTCTGGGGAATGGACGATGAATGTGAATTGCTGGGAAGCTATCGGCCATCGGGGTACCCAGGGGTGCGCATTCCCTCTCGTTTATCGGCTATCAAAGATACAAGTGATAACACGCATACAGCTCTGGTACGCCACAGGCGATTTCTATGATGCACGCTTCCGATCAAAGCAATTGGTGGGTCATTGAGCTTTCTTCTGAGACCTCGGAATTAAGTGGTTTCACAGACATTGTTGATCAAGGCAATCAAAGTCGGATTGCACAAGCAATAAGAATATACAGCATCAGTGTACAAATAGATCAGATTTCTGTCGTCACGTCCCACCACTTGCGTAAGAATTGCTCTACCGTTGACGGTTTTGTCTGCGGGAGGAGAGCATTCAAGTTGAGTTCCGCAAAGTCAAACCGACCTCGAATCATCTCCAACATGAGTTGTTGACCAAGGTTCGTGTATGGCGTGGGCGGATCCGGGATCAGCTGAGATTTGAGCTCGTCCGCTGAGACGTAAGCCACCTTGAACTGTTTGCCTAGCAGATGCGATTCGATAAGCAGGTGTTCGCCCGTTTAAATCTCAAGCACATACCACGCACAGCTTCGGCTACAGCCACCACTTCGTGGTACGTCTTCACGTCTCCCGCCATCCTGCTGACCTCTGGCCACTTGTCCAAATCTAGGCTCGCCGCCACAAGCCTTCCAATGTCCTCCGTGCTAGTGAACGCCACCCTGCGCTCTCCGTCTCCTGGGACGGTCGCTGTGCACCTTCCGACATCAACGACAAAACTCATTGTTCCTGCTCCCGGGTGTGGCGATCCCGCGGCGAAGTAGTCCATGAGGATACCAGTCTCGTAGAACGTGTATTCCAGCCCACTCCGCCGAACCGCTTTCGCAACAGCAGCTTTGGGCGCGTATACAGTCACAGGATCATCGACTAATCCTAGCACGTTGAACTCGCTAGGCACGAAGCGCTTCGCGCCTGCGCGGACAGCGGCATCCAGGAGTGCAATCTGCGCTGAAACGAAGGCGTTGGCGTCAGGGAGAAAAATTGCGGATATAACGGTGTGAACACCGATGAGAGCGGCGTCCAAAGAGGTAGGATCCGAGTACGAGACGACGGCAATTTGAACTTGGAGGCCATCGAGAGCGGCGTTGCTGGCAGCCCGGGATAGGACGACGACGTCGTGCTTTCCCGATGACAGGAGGGATTTAACGATGTGACGACCAATTTGGCCTGATCCGGCTACTGCGACTTTCACCATAGCGGGGGTGCGAGTACGGGACTGGTGGAATGCTGCGAGGTCGTTTTAGGGGGAACGATGCGCATTACCCCTCTTTTATGCCACTTGATGCTGTGAATAAAGACTTCCTACCAGGACACCTATTTTCACTTGAAGAGCGGGGACAGCCCGCTTCACGGTCAATGACCGAACCTTTCTCGGCGCGAAGACAACTGTCAGTCGGATTTCCGCTTCATCGGGGATACAGCAGGGATGTGTATGTTTTTAAGTCCCTTGTGTTTTCCTGGACGGCCGTGCGGGTCCTGATGGAGTGAGTCTACAGTCACCAGGGAAGTATTGAAAGGGAAGATCGTTATCCACGGCAACATCAAGCTTGCGTGATGGAGGTCAAGTCGCTATAGGGAGACTTGTTTGCTCATGTTAGATTCGCATGCCCCTCTCCTTCCTGTTTGATCAGGACGCCAATGAGTGCGTCCTTTCACAGCGACCACCGGCCCGTGTCGTGCAACTTGTACAAAGCTCAGACGATGCACTATTGTGGCACCTCTGATCTCTTCTCACGGACTTGCTCACGGGGTCCCGTGGCGATGAGGCCATTAATGCTGTATCGCACACTCCCCACCACTTCTCGGAGAATTCCTTCAGAGATCTTTCGAGTCCCACCTTCTTCCGGCTATCTCAAACTGGCACTGCAGCAAAAGATGGACGAATGGTGACGACGAGTTGACCTCGAGACAAACTTTTAATGTTTTAACTGAGCGGTAGGTCACTTTGAAACCCTTGCCTGCAGACGTGACTGACTGATGTCGCATGATGGAGAACGACTAATGAAAAAAATCCATACCACGAGCAGCCTCAGCAAGGGCTACAAGCTCATCGTAGCTACTCACGTCGCCTGCGAATCCGCTGACATCTAGCCACTTCTCTAGCTCCAAGCTCGCAAAGCTGCCTATATCTTCCATTCCGGTCATCGCTACCTTAACATTCCCAACACCAGGTATCCGCGCCTTGACCTCGCCGACGTTGATGTCGAGGTGTGGTATTTGCTGTCAGAGCAGCCAGAAGAGCGACACTGTGTTTGGCTTCCAGTATAGAATCGTGGAAATCAACGTCGACACGAACCTGACAGGCAATGTGCCTGAGGCTTGGAAGAACTCTGCGTAAAAAAGGGCTATACTGAGCGCGTCCGTACCATTGGAACCGGTATCTTTTCGTGGACGAGATGACCCTCAGCACAGCAAAGCCGCAGTATTATGTTTCGTTGACACGGGACCATGCGCCAGCATGGGATACTTGCAGACTCATCGCATCCTTCAGCTGTTGTATACGCGTGCTAGTGGCAGCATGCGAAGACCCGTAGACGAGTGTTTATTGCCGGTCTACTGTCATGCAGAGTACTAAGAGTACTAGTAATGCGATTCAAGACTGGCGACAGTCTCGTTCGAGCCTTGTGCGTAAATCATTGCACAACAATGGAAGCCCTTCAAAGCGACCAGGGTTTCCTTGAGAAGCGGATGAACGATGATTGTGAATATAGCTGAAAAAAAAAGCATGCCTTTATCCCTGCTGTTGTAGGCTTCGTCACGTCACTCGCCATGTCGGCCCCCCTCGTGCAACGGTGGAGTTTCGGGCCCGTCGTCGTCAAGACTGAAAGCCGCAGGCAGTGACCGTGACCACCCGCCTCCGCCCCGGTCCTAGATGTCGGAGAGTGGACTCGGGCTCGCAAGAAAGAAGAAGGAACTATGATCAGTTGATGCGCAGATCCGGAGCCATGTGGTTCATAAAGTAAGGTTCTGCCAGTTCCTGGGTTGGCAAGGGACAAGATGCGCCGTCGTATCCTCCTCTACCACTCTTCCTGCACTGCAGAACAATCACCGTCAGTGAGTATCCATTTGCGTCTTTGTACCACAAGAGATTCATTAAAGCGGCATGACACGTCTCTGCTGCTGATTCGAAAGTAGGACAAAGATGTTTCGTCAGGCCTAGCTGGATGCTCGGCCAGACTTTGGTGGTCGAGGCGGTCCTAGCGAGAATAGTCTTGCCTCCTGATGAAGACGGGCGTAAACATGCAAGAGATGGGACCCGCCGCCGAGGTGCGCGTTGTCCAGATCCAAGTCAACGATTGCCGGGCGTGGGAATATCGGCTTTCCCCGCCTTCCCCCATTTTTGACCATGGGCATCCTCTGGGTCTTGCAATCCTCGGTACCCATCCTTGCCAGCGGATTCCACTGTTAAGCTCGTCTTCGGTGGTGTTATCAGCCTATCGTCTTGCCCTTTTGAACAAGGTGCAAGGTAAGCGCCGGTGCTTGCTTGGATTTGGTCGTACGTACATTTCCCCGCAGATTTTTCCATCGCGCACTGACATCGTTCCTCTGGGAAGCCATAATTTGCTATTGTATTACAGGAGGATTTAGCTGTGCTTCCATGTACGTGATTCATCACCACGAGTCCCTTTCCCGAGCAGTATGATCTACAACAAGTTAGGCGCGCTCTTGGCTATGGCGAGGTCGTGGTCGCTTCCCCTCGTCTGGGTACTTCGAACCGCGTTCGTGTGGCCGTCTTTGTATTATTTGTGTCAGGCATGGACGGCGACACGCCTCAATTGTCTTTCTGCTCGCTTTGTATACACGTTGCTAACGGATTACGCATTTTCAGCAATCCTTGCTCTCAAGGTCCGTGAAGCTTTTTTGCAGGTAGCGGACGGTTTAGTGACCTCTTGCTTGCAGCTTGCTTCATATTTGACGCCTGGAATCACTACTTGAAGTGAAGACTAATCAAGTTCGATCTTACCGGTATCTTACAGTCATGTAAGTGCCTCTCTTCGTGTCGCGTGAGACGCTAAAGTGTTATCTTCAGGGCAATGCGGGAAGCTGATGTGCCGCTTCAGCTAACGAGTACGTTTTTGAGCTGTTTTGTCCGCGGTACGATACTGATTAGTAGCCTTGACGACCAGAGCTTGCAATATCTGGCTTTACAGACAGTGCACCACCCGCTGGAAATCTGTTCGTGGAGCTCGAAGTTGACGGATCACATCGCCAACGATGCGTAATGGAGTGGCAGGGTGTCGGGACATTGGTGTCGGAATCACTTGCGGACGTTGTGATGTACGTCGTCTCCGACATGTCTCACGTAACCAATAACCTTGAACCCCGTCTAGTGCTGTCAATCCTTCGTCGCTGGTAGACTGTGAGCTGTGGTACGAGAGCGAGGACAAAGTATACGCGGACAAGTTATGCGAGTGCACGGTGAAGATCACGGAGGCCATCTGCCAGTCTGGTGAGTTGAATCCGGGCACATGTTTGATCGCCTGACAAACGTGGTCATCAGCCAACGCTTGTGAGCACAAATCGGGCAAGCATGAATGGAGCTTCGAGCTACACGGCTCTCAGACAACCGACTATGAGCTCCCGCAAACCGTGGAAGAACGCGCCATAGGCCTGGTTAACGAACTCCACGGGGCATTCAAGAAACTACACGAGGTGTCTACCCACATGTCTAGGCTGCCCGGGGATCAGTGGGTGAGCATCATGGCAGACTAAGTCTCGCGTGCGATCAGAACTCATGCGCTGGCAGGTGCGTCAGGAGGAGTTCGACATTGCGTGGCAGTTTTTCTCGTTCGCCTTCCGAAATTTCCACGAGACCACGGTACAGTCAAATAGGGCCGCGCTCGACGACGCTGTCAAAGACACTCTTGCTCAGCTTCGTCTTGGACTAGAAGCTTTTGTCTTACGCGCCGAACGCAGTGGTAGCTCACGCCGCGCATTGCATTGGTCCGACGGCCTCGATCTGGTCAGCCAATCAGTCATCCAAGCTGCATCCCTCCTTGACAAGTACATGAAAGACTTGACCTCCGGTGAGCCCCCATTGTCTCTCGACGTGACTGGTACATCCTGACTCATGGCCGCATCCTCCAAAGCCTCATCACGAATCCGAAGCCTGTTCCTCGACCGTTGCCAACAACTACAGGACGACATCATTCGATACCGACTAATGTTCATCGAAAACACCTCATCCCGGCCCCTTCAGCGCGATATGGAGGCGGACACACTATCGATACTTATGGGTCGCCTTGCTGCTTCGCGGGACTATGACGACGTGCTTCTTTCTCTGCGTGGTCGACATGCTGGCCGCGTCTGCGAACTGTTACAGGACGTGAGCGATGGGCCGTTTCTCATTGAATTTCACTCACACATTCACGTAGGCTATCGTCAATGTCGACTCACAGCCACGGATTGCCGGCAGCACGCTTCATCTGCCGCCCAACGAACTCAGGCAGCGTCTGCGCAGCTTGCTCATCGAAGTTGCGCAGCTCTCTGACCGCATACCGCCTTCTCTCTTCCTCGACGGCGTCAAGTGGAACTCGGAGGTGATCAGTCGCACAAAGTTCTCTGATGTCAACTCCGGTGTGTACAAGAAGGAGAGGGTCGTCATCAAGCGCATCAAACTTCCCATAAAGAGCGTCATTACTGACAACAGCGAGAGGACAAAGGTGAGTGTGCTGTCTATCCGAGATTATCCACCTGCTTGACCTTCCCCAGAAAGCACTTCTCAGGGTACTTGGATGGAAGACACTGAAGCACGAGCATCTCTTGCCCTTCCTTGGTATCGCCGTGCGCAAGCCAGGAAAGGACAGTGACGGTCTCCATCTCGTCGCACCTCGCATGGAGTTCTCGAATGTCCTGAACGTTCTTGGCAAGAAGGGGACGACCGACGAGGACACCACGATCCTCATCCACCGATGGGTAAGTACGGGCTCGACCCCATGTTCGCCGAAACTCTAACCGTGCGTCATAGATGCTTGAACTTGCGGAGGGTATGGCTTACCTGCATGATGAAAACGTTGTGCACGGTGACTTGCGTGCTGTGAGTTCTTCATTCGGCAGTACATCGCTCGTGCTGAAAGCTCTTCGTAGCGTAACCTCCTCGTGGACCGCAACTACTGCCTGTACATCGCAGACTTCGGCCTACCAGCGCTCGCAGAGGCGGCCGAAGTGAACTACATGGCTACTCACCCTGGGCTCGTCCGCTGGCTTGCTCCAGAGCTATTGACGGGCGACGCTTTACACATACCTGCCCAACAGACCTTCGCGAGCGACGTCTACGCGTTCGCCTGCGTATGTCTGGAAGTACGCACTCGTCTCTCCAATACCCAATGCGTGTTTTGACTTGTTCTTCAGCTGTACACATGCAACGTGCCATTCGCTGGCATACCCGACAAGCAGGTCGCTGCATTGGTCTTGAAAGGCACTCGGCCCGAGCGCCCGCCGACTCCCGGAAATGACAGCGTACCTATGTCCGACAACCTGTGGAATACCCTCCAACAATGCTGGTCCGTCAACGCTTCTGAGCGCCCAAAGGGCAACGATCTTGTCGACGGGCTCTACTTCTTGGTCCATGGCGAGAAGCGCCCAGTCATCGTTCAACAAGAGGAAGAAGAAGTTGATGATGCCGACCTCGCGGAAGAGGTCTCCGAAGTTGCAGCACCCATCCACGACGAACCGGAGCGGATGTCATCTCGCAGCTCTACTCCGGAGACAGTATCTTCTGACGCACCCTCGCAGCTTGATACTCCTCTGGACGGCCCCGCTATGGGCTCCATCCCGCGCATCGACAGGTCGCACTCCGTCGAGGGTTATCGCCGTCCGACGGTTCAAGTTCTCGCAGTGAAGCCGGGTGGGGATACGTTCCCGGAAGACGTGCCACCTCCCCCATATCAAGCGGTTGACCCGGCGAGGACGGAGGGGAAGAAACCCGTGGCCCATTCTATATCCTCAGCGACGGATGATGAGGGTAGCACGACCGGCTTGACTTCAGGCGTCAACCTGCAACTCCATGATATATCAGTATCGAAACCAATAATCGAAGAAAACTCAAAGAAAATCCCAGAATTCGCTCAACAGTCGCCGATCCAAGTTATGGTAGCTAATAACCTACAGTACGATCTACCGGAACGCCCACAAGCCAATCACGTTGTAAACCCAGAGGTTTCGATCAAGAAATCTGTTGATGACGAGAAACGAACTACGGATGAGCAAGCGCAGGTCGCGAAAGACCCCGCTATGAGTACGACTCATGATGAACATGGTGAGGATGATACTTCTATTTCACGACTCATGACTCAGGCTTTAATTCGAAACAGTTGAGACGTTCATTCACGATGCGCCACGAGTAGACGACGTCAAGGATGAGAAGAATGCTGAGGCTCTGACTGAGTCTATCGGCAAACCGGAAGAGGAAGACGCGTCTCTTGACGAGACCGCGAGTGTGGCCCCGGCGTCGCTCCCGGTACAGGAGGTCGCACTGTCGAAGACTGTGGAGACACAGTCGGTGGATGTTCCTGCTGTCCCTGGTAAGCAAAAGCATTCCCTGCGTTTTGAGTCGACAATCTGAAGAGATTCTGTCGGACGCAGTTGTTCCGGAGACAGTTGAGGTAGCTATTCCTGACATCAACAAGTCCGTTGCCACAGAGGATGTTTCCCAGGACATCGCCCCTGTTTCTGCAAATGTTCCTGAGCCGCATGCCCAGAATGTCCCTTCGGCTCCCGAGATCACGAGCTCCCTCGTCCCGACAAGTGAGCCCACCCCGATCGCGCCTGCTGATGGTACGTATGCTCGCCAACTCATAACCGAGACATAACTGACCGGCGGTAATCAAGGCGATGTCTCACACTCAACATCTACGGATGCAGCAACTCGCACCCCAGCGCAACCTGTCCAGGTCCCACCGATGCCTGATATCATTCCAGCGCAGGCTACCGAGGCTCCCGTTCCTGCCACCTTCGTCCCAGAGGAACAGCAGGTAACGGTCACAGAGGTGTCTGCTCTCGAGGCGCCGTCCCCTGAAGAGCCTGCCACTACCTCGACTGCCCTCGAGGTCACCCCACAGCCGACCGCCGAACTCACCGTACCAGATGTCGAGACTGCTGTCTTAGAGCATTCACCAGCGGCCTCAGCTCCTTCGGAGGACGCGCAAGTGCGAACCACGCTGATTCCGGAACAGCCCGCAGAGGTACCCACCGTCCTCGAGGTTGCCCCAACGTCCGTTGTTGAGGTCCCTACTCAAGTCGTTCCGGAGCCGCCCATCAAGGTCACAGAGGTTGCGCCTCAAGAGACGGAAGTCTCGGAGGAACATGCTACCCTCTTGTCTACCCCTGAGCCGGCGCTGGCCCCGTCCGTCGTCGAGAGCGTTGTCCCTCAACCTCTCGCTGCTCCCGAGAGTGCACTCGCTGTTAGTGTTGAGACCATATCTGTTCCCGCTGAAGTCCCCGTTGCGCCCGAGGCCCTCGTCTCTCCACCTCCCATTGACCCTCCGGCTGAGCCCGAGAAGGAGATGGCGCCAGAGCAGCCGGAGCCAACCCCAGCAGTTCCGGATATCACTTCACCGATCGTCGAGGATACGCCTGTCCCCCAAATTGTTGCCGAGCCTGTCGTCGAAGCGCGCCAGGAGGTCGCCGCAGAGAAGCACCCCGAAGTTCCAGCTGTGCCCGAGGCTGTGCCAGAGAAGGCTGCAGATGTCACGCCCCTTCCCGACGGTATTGCCCCAGAGCAGCCCGCCGAAGTTGCATCTGTTTCCGTCACGACTGCGCCACAACTGCTTACTGTGGTCACACCTGTTCGTGAGCCGGTCAACCCAGAGTCGCCAGGGACAGAGTCCCCTGCGCGGAGCTTACCATCGCCCTCCGATCTTGCTGGACTCGAGTCGCCCGCCACAATTCCATCGATCCTCGACACCCTTGTGCCGGAGGCGCTCGCCTCGATTCCATCTATTCCTGAGGAAAGCATCGCGGAGCAACCTATCGCGCTCCTCCCTACGCCAGAGAAGGTCATCACGGATCCGCCTGCTCCTGTGAAGGAGGAAGAGGTCGAGCAGGACATCACGGAAGTCCATACTCCGCCTGCGGCTGCGCCCGTTCCGGCCCCCGTTCCTGTTGCCCTGCCCGTCCTTGCGACTGCAGAGCCTTCCCACGCGACTGTCGAGCCCTCGGACTTGGCGGAGAAGGCTGTCGTCGACGACACCGAAGCTGACGAGACGGAAGATACTGCCCCGTTCGAGACAGAAGGTAAGAGAATACTAGCGTCTATGTGGCCAACGACACTGGCTGACTATTGTCTCGGCTGCACAGACGGCCCCGCGAAGGTTCAGACACCTGCTTTGCCAGACGATGAACTCGTGCCGGCGCCACCCGTGCAGGCTGAGTCTGATCCTAAGTCTCCTCCAGGACTTGACGAGAAGACGCAGTCCTCGCCCGTCGAAGACCACACCAACGCCACCGAGAAAGTCAAACCCGTTGTTGCTGCCCCAGAAATGCCTCAGGAAACCCAGCCAGCCGCTTCCGAGATCAAGGACGAAAGTCGCGAGAACGTACAGCACGCATCAGAGCAGACAGCCGAAACTACTGGCGCACCTGGTAAGAGTTGTCCCAGAAGTACGGTCTTCGTGTGTACTGAACGCGCTCCTTTAGATTCGCAGAAGGAGACTCAGACAGAACAAGTGAACGAGACACCTGCTCCTCAGTCAGCCCCTGCTGAGACCAAGAAGGATGGTGTAGAAGAGACCCCCGCCGCTACAGTCACGAACGGTCATCCTGTTGTCCCTGTTGTCCACATCTCGGAAGCACCCGCTGTTCGCGTGGAAGCAGAGCAGGACGACGATGACGACGACGAAGTATCAGTCTCGGAGTTGGCACCACCACCAGATCTGGGGCCGCGCGACGAGTCTATCATGAGACGGCCCAGCGTCCGCCTCGTCCACCCTCCCGATCTCGATTCCTCTGATGACGAACTGCCGTCCATCGCTCCCATGAACGGCTCTGCGCATGAGGGGACGTCGGAAGATACCACCGAGGCCACCACACCTTCAGATACGAAACCCATGGCTCCTTCAGAGTCGGCCATCCACCAGGAGACGCGGCTCGAGTCTGATGCACCAGCAGTGGCACAAGTCCCGGCCCCTGCGGTATCAGCTGCTGCTTCTGCCCCTGCGCCAGCCAAGGCGAAGACGAATGGCACTGCGCGCCAGTCATCCATCTCTTCGAAGAAGAGCAAGGACAAGAAGAAGGGCCCGAAGGACCTGGATGAAATGCCCAAGGGCTGCTGTGGCAAATGCGTAATCATGTAAACGGCTCGTTTCGACGTTCGCATTGTTGGATCGAATATGGATTATGTTTTCAATGTAATACCCTGCTCACAAGAGACTCGTTGCGTGTAATACAGCATGCGTGTTTTGTAGATAATTTATTCAGAATCAATCTTGTAATGGCCATGCCCAGTCGCAGTGCCACTGGCGATATTCGCGGTGTGAACCTTCTGATGTTTTCATATGGCACAGAGAGCAACTTGAATCCTTTACGTATGTTGACCAGAACACTACCTACTTTCACGAAGATTGGGCTGGAAGTATATGTCGTGGCAACTACGAACATGAACGTGAAGGGCACGCCGGCGCCAACTGATGACGGTAGGGCCTAGCAAATTCTCGAAGGTCAGCCGCCGCTGTTCTTGACGACGACGACGACAACAGAGAGCCACGACTCACCATTGTCGCCTCATCTCACCTGTACTATTGACCTTTGCTCTGCATTATTAGGTTGCCAGAGTACTGAGAAGGCGTGCACGTGTTTCCCTGACTGCTGTACGCAGCTGAGTCTGACTGAATCTTTGTTCTGTTCTGGATCGCTTTTTGTTCTCTATCTATTTTATGAGACCTTTCGCAGATTTGAGAGGCGTGAATCCTGAGTGTGCGGCTGTGACGACGTGGCGTGGCCTTCGCGTTTTGGCACACTAGAAATATAAAGGGCGCAGAGCCCCCGCGTGCAAAAATCATCAGCCGTCCGCCCACTTCAAAAGGCCGAACTCACCCTTATCGTCCACCATCACCACCACTTTTAACAACCAGAACAACGAATATGAACGCAAAGCCTATCGCGCCCATCGCTCGCAAGCCATCCAGTTCACGCAGCGGCACACGCGTCACCCCCAAGCCAGCCCGAAAAGTCACCCCTACACCGCCTCTAACGCGCTCCTCCTCGTGCTCTCCGTCCTCTTCTACGCTGCCTGAAGCTGATGGCACCGCCATGGCGAGCGATCCGAAGCTTTTGTACGTCACGGCTATGGATGCGCTCGACCTTGATCTGGACGAGGTGTTCACGCCGCCGGTCGCCGCGCGCAAGAAGCTGCTCGCCTCGACGTCGACGTTTGTGCCCAATCCACACGCGGTGCCATACATCCCCACTATCGTACGCAACCGTCATGCGGCAGACCCATACAATTGCATTCTCGACGGGCCGCCTGCGTGGCTGCCGCATAGGGAGTGGATGCGAGCGATGTATAATGGCATTAGCCAGGAACTATCCGGCACACGTCGCAGCCGTGCGCTGGAGGTCGTGGACGCAGCGTACTGGGACACGGCGATGATGTCTGAACTTGCTTCCAAGATCGTCGAGTTTGCGGCAGAGGGCAGCGAGCGGATCGCAAAGGTGCCTACCATGGAGCTTGTGGCGAACTTCGCGTTCGAACTGGCCGCTGCCTTCAAGCAGAATATCCACGAAGACGCGTCGCGCACTTTCATTCAGTTGCTCAAACAGTGTCTGTTGTCAGAGTATCGTGCCTGGTGGCTAGCGGTGAGTCATGCTTTGCTCGACTGCATCTCTATGCTGACTTTGCGTCCGAAGACCTTGTCATCCTCCATCGCGCTTTTGCAGTCGAATTCAGCTTCGCCGCCACATGCTAACCCCCTTCGTCTTCTCACATCGGCGTTGGGTGTCGCGGATTTTGTTGGGGCGACTTTCGCAGTGGGACTTACGTCGGGCTCGTATGTCATGCTTTGTCTCAACATACTTCTGGAACGGCTGTCCGTCTTGGAAGAACTACAGGCAGTGCACTGTATCATCTCGCATGCGGGCGAACGACTGTACGACACTGGTCACATGGACAGTTTTGCTGAGGAATTACGCGTGAAGGCGGAAGCGGCACTGAACGACAACGCAAGCGCAGTGGGAGAACGGAACGTACGGGAGCAGGCTCAGACGGTCCTCGAGGTGCGCACAGCCTAGTTCCTTTTCTTCTGCAACGTGCTAGAATATCCGGCATCACGCAGAACATCGAAAAGATCGTGCACGAATGGGCCGAGTCGCGCCAACACGCGCCACTGGAGTTTTCCGACACCGCGACAGAGTACTCGGACTACAACCCCGAGTTTACAGTACATCGCACCGCGATGGGTCCGCCGGGCTTGCCTTCGCCGCCGCATCCGCTAGCGCCTGAGCCACCTACACTCATGCCTCCTGCGGACGATATGCTCGATCGCGTCTCGAGCACGACCACGATCCGCCCCGGTCGCGGTCAACCCACGCGTATCGCTGTCACGCAGCACCATGCGTGGCCCATGTACCATCGGTAAATATCGCTGGCCATGTACGCGTCCTACATCGTCGCTTCACGTAGTCGACCACCTTCCCTTTTGTTAGCGTCCGCGTCCCCGCGATGCCGCTCCACCGTCCTTTGATGCCTGTTGCATAGGCTTTTGTATTCGATACTTGCCACAGCGCGTAATCACTCACTCAACACCACAAACGATGCGAGAAAATTGCTGACTAACGTAGTTTCGAGCTGCAGAGTGCAAAGAGAGTGGATGCAACGGAGTGATATGGCGGGACAGTCGGTGTGTCTTAGAGATACAAGCGTATGATAGCTCGATGATAGTAACAGGAAAGGAGAGGACGGAGATTGAATACGAAGCAGGCTAAGGAATGGGTGGAATGCACAATGCACGCTGGCTTACTACAGAACCGAATGGAAGATGATATGATATCGAGAGTATTCAGCGCCAAAAAAGGAGGGCGAAGCGCACCGTCCATGTTCTCCCGACACTGGCGCGCCCTCTACAATTCTTATAACATGACACGGCTCCCTACAACGACGCCATGTTCACGCCGGGGAACGTGACTGCATTCCGTTGTTGTTGCATCTGCGCCTGCGCCTGCACGCCAGGTGCAGCCTGCGAGATTTGCAGTGTCGCGCCGGGCGCGAACACGGGCTGGTTCTTCTCCTCGAGGTCCGAGTAGAGAACAGTCATCTCTTTGCGAGCTTTTTCCCAGTTCTCTGGGTCCCAGTACGAGTATGTACCGGCCTCGCCCCCGGGCACCTTTTGAGACGTCGGTGTGCCTGTCTCTTTCGTGATCCAGAGACGCAAGTCCTTGTGATACCGCCAGTTGCGGTTCCACCTGAGCGCACGCGGTCATTTAGGGTGCTCGCGGGAGAAACAGGGGGCAACGTACAGCTCCTGCGCAGCAATTTCCTGCAATGCGTCTCTGGGCGACGAGTAGAACATGAAGAACAGAGTCTCATCGTTGAACGCTGCTGCCTTCGTGGGCCCTGGCGGCGGTGGCGCGACGTTATAGCATCCGGGCAGATTGAAGTCCGGTTCTACTGTATGCGCCGCAGACGAGTCTGCCCACGGCGTGATAAAGGTTGAGTACAAACTTCTAACCAATCTGTTGGTGAATCAATGCGCGCGCTAGTAGAAGGCAACCCGCACCCAGGTGTCTGCATGTCCAACCCCATTGTACCCAAATCCGTCCCCACCGATAGCAGATTTGCATCCAAATCTGCACTCTTGATCATCGCAAGGAGTCCCAACAACCCCCATCTGTCCGCCGGCGACATCAGCACTTGTTGTGCAGGTGTTTGCGGCACCGTTGTTGTTGAAGGCTGCGCTGAGCCTTGCGAAGGGTGTGCTGCCGTTTCTCCTGCTACGGTGCCATTGCCGATATACGATGCATGTAGTTGAACCCCTGGAGGTTGTTGTGGTTGTTGCGGCGGTTGTTGTTGTGTATACACCGACAGTGGCATACCCGGGGGCCGCGCCAGGTGTTGAGCGAGGGCTTGCGATTGCCCTGGTGCTTGCTGCTGGCTTTGTACATGCTCCGCATGTGCACCGTTTGTTGGTGGAGGGAACGGAGTTGCCGGTTGTGAGCCAGGAGCATTGGGCGAGTTCCACGCAGCTGCAGCGGCCGCCATGTTGCTCTGATTGTTGAGCTTTAGCGCGTAGTTCTGATTGCGAAATAGCCGTTAGACAATCAGAGTTGAGTGACGTAGAAAATCAAGTGGCTCACCCTCTTCTCCGCTTCTGACTGAAAAGCCCTCCCCGTCTGTCCCAGATTCAACAGCCCCGGTTGCTGCTGGCCCAATCCTGTCAATGTTCCCAACAAGTTCTGTCGATGTTGAAGGTCGTTGTGTTGTTGGAAGCCATTGAGACCGGGCGGGTGTCCATCGAGATTCTGCAGGGCTTGCGTGGACGATTGCCCTGATGGCTGTTGCACACTACCTCCCAACGCCGGAAAATCATCCGCTGTCAAGTCCTTCTGAGCTCCCGTACCAACTCCAGGGTGAGCTCCGTTCCCCACCACTGCTGCTCCTGTCCCCGCCTGAATTGCGTAGCTCGTCGCGTTCGCGTTCGTCGTGGACGGCGTGTTTAAGCTCGCCGGAGTGGAGCCTAGTGCTGGGAAATCGTTCGGGTCAAGACCGACTTCGCTTGCAGACGATACTGAGGGTGCCGTTCCTAAACTGGGTGCCGTGTTTTGTGCAAGATGTGGAGGTATGCTCGGTGTCGTCGCTGTCGCCGACGCTTGTGTCTGCGGCTGCTGTCCCTGGTGCGCCGGGTGCATCAGACCGGGCTGCTGTATATGCTGAGATGCTGGCTGTGACTGCTGCTGCTGTTGTATGACCCCGGTGAAGGGGAAACCACTTTGACCACGCTGCTGGATGAAATTTGGTGATGGCTGAGGTACAGTGTTCTGCGCCGCTCTGTGATTTGGCAAGGCAGGATAACCTGGTATAGCATTTCTTGGGGGTAGTCCGTATGTTGGGTACGGTCCACGATACGGAGCTCCTAGCGCGGGATTTGGTCCTAGGCTTGGGGGTCGCTGTGGGGGTTGACCTGGGGAAAGAAATGAATGGATGCCTGTGAGCGGTACGCTGTGCATTTACCTGCGCGATTCATTGCGTTTTCGAGATGTAAACTTGAGGTTTCGGAGAGAGATTCTGCTCGAGGTTGCTGCCAGAAAAAAAAGCGAGACGTTGTCGTAGTCGCAGAGAGGTGGCGAACGCCGGACTAGACAGATTCCTCGCTGAGGATATTCGCACGACCTCGATTAAGCGCACACTCAACATGGCTCCTCCTCCCACCACACAGATCTTTGCTAGTCCAGACTTGCTGTTTTACGCCGGTTACCTTGCTTGGACCGCCTGATACTCCTGTCGTATCCGTCCTACGCCTAGTGGCCAGTGATCGGCCTTTTTTTCGCGGTCTTATTCGCACAGATCGTGCAGAAATTCCGTCATGGAGGTACGCCCGTCTTACATCCCAACGACCCCTATTACGATCTGAGACGAGCCGTAGGTTATCAACCCTAGATCAGCCCTGCTCTCGAACTTCGAGGTCCTGACTTTGTTGCGGGAGCTTGAAAGTGATCACCTTGCCAAGACGCGAAACGCGCTCAGAATCAAAAAAGAAGAGGAGGCTGCGGGAACATCGTCATCGCGAAACCATGTACCACAAGAAGAGGTTCTCGAGAACTTGAGAACGGTAGAGGTTGAGGTGCGCTTGGCCCCCTCTCCGCCGTGCATCACTTATCGACGGCAGTAATATCAGGCGATACAATATCTGTCGGCGAGCTACCAGCCAACTGCTGCCCAAAGCGAGGCAGGCATCACGCAGCTCACGCAAAAACTCTCCACGTACGACCTGACAAAAGCCGAAAAGCTGCAAGTAGTCAACTTGGCACCGACGGAGGCCGTAGAGCTTTATGTGGTATGCCCCGCTGTCCTATTGCCTTCGTTGTTTCTTCAGCTGATCGCGGCTATGAGCAGATCGTGGAGGAGCTAGAAGACCGATTCGTGAACCAGATAGACGAGATGCTGGATGTCGTGCGGTCTTCACTTAGCGAACCCGCAGCTCCTCCTCCAGTGGCACCCCTGGATCTCAGCGGACATGAAGTCGAAGAGGCGGGACACGCGGAGGAGACAATCATCTTCGATGAGTATGAGGTTCACGACGTCGAATTTGACGATACGGGAGAGGGGGCAGGCGTGGAGGGAGATCTCGATGTCGACGACGATTAGCGGTCTTGTACATCCTTACGCTATGTGCTCCGTCTCAACTCGGAGCGCGAAACTGATCGCTTTTCATTGTCATGGGACCGTCTACCGCGGTCTTGGGCCCCGATACCGCACATTACGTCCGTGCTCCGCCGCTGCATGCCTCAAAGGGTGGATATGAACGGGAACCCGTCCTCGCCATTCGGATAAGGCGTAAGTTTGATGTTTCTTATTGCGCCCTAAGCCTCGTTGTTCTGCAGGGTCTTTCGGCGCAACGCTTAGCGGTATGGGGCTGTGTGAGAGCAGGTGGGCGTGCATAGGTACGTCAACCACTGGCCACACATTTCCAGTCCGAGATTGCAGTGATCAGGGCGCGAAACTTAACCCCTTCCCATCCGCTTTACGCGACCTCGCAGCCTGCGTTAAGGTAACCCGCTGGAACAAATAGTCGGTTCATTGGCGGATTTAAGTACCGTTACCAACGACGACACGGTCGCGTGCATCCGTCATCTATGAGCGTGTCTACCCCGCTGGGTCGTGCAGCGTGATGACTCGCTTAGGTCATGAAATGTGTCGCCTCCGTACGCCCACCGCGGAATGGATGATGACTATGTTGTCAACGTGAATACCTACAGGTCGATACGAACGCGTGGAACCTAGGTGAGGGGAAATGCGAGGGATGATATCTGAGACGTGACAGTGGTGTAGAAACGAAGTGATGAAAATGCGTAGATGGCCGAAGTGGGTATCGAGGGTAGAGGATGTAACATAGAGGGTATAAAGCAGGGAGGTCACCCTAAAGCATTACAAGAGACGAAAAGATGTGTTGAGGGAGGCAATGTCGAAGAGATGAGCAAATTTTCCGGGAAATGTTTTGAGAATGCTAGTAAACAATGACCAAGGGTATCAAGCCGTCACAACGGTATTGCGACCGCGAATGTCGCGTGCACAGTGAACCTGTCACCGTGTATAGGTCCGACTAGCAGATTATGCAGCTACAGCCAGGGACTTTGTCTTCGGTGGGCATGCTCCTCGATTTGGGTTTGGGTTTGGGTTTCGGCTTCGGCTTCGCCTCGGAGAGGTGAGTGCCTTTACCACGCGCTGCCTGGTAGCCTTGGCATGGCGCCGCTGGGGCTGAGGCTGTAGTAAAGCTCACCGTCAGAGTGGCTCGGCTCCCAAGCGGACGGGTGTACGCACTTATCGGAGACGGAGCTTTGGTATCGTGCCATGAAGAATCACCTGCACTTGTGCCGTACGAGGCCATTGAGGGCGCCGGCGAGGGCGTATTCCTCTGGGTTGGGCTGTATATAGACGCGTCAGAGATGCTGCGACAAAGGATGGCCTAGCGAGCATCGCAGCGACTCACATCGACAGGTACATGTCAGTTGTATAACCTGGCTCTCCGCCATTCTCAGCATGCGGCATAGACACAGGAGTAGGCATTATCTGGCCGCCATAGTAGGGATTGTATGAATCAGCACCGTATGGAGAGGGCATAGTTGTCGTGAATGAAGGTAGCTAGAACAGGTGTCTCCTTTGGGGGAGGTAATAGGAGAGCGACGGGGCAGAAAGCGGCGGAAGCGGCGCGATATAAGGAAGAGGACATAGCCCACCAAACAAGTCGTACACAAACGAAAACGTTCGACGGCTGTACGCTGCAAAGCAAGGCATTGTTTCTGGAAGGTGTACAGCCCACTCTGTTGGTGCATCTCTTTTGTCCTTGCGGGATCATGCATTGCGCACATCGACCAAGCCGTGGTTCAGATACTACATTGTTGTGGCCTTGGTAATCAACTCTTGCGGCCTCTTCCTGGGCACGTTTAATCCCTCTCAGTAACGTGGTGGGATGGGTAACGTGTCCCATTCCTCACCCGGGATGTTACACGAGGGCTGCGTGTGATGAGGGTTACTTCCACACCCCACACAGGCAACGTGTTGGCGAAAGGCTCCTCGATGTAAATACCTGCTGCAAACACCGCCCCGTGCATCCTTCCATGTTCTACGCGCTGCTTCATGTAGGCGGTGCAACGGTGGCGTCGGACAGATCGATAGAGAGGGCCTATGGCGGATATAAGCTGACATTTGCTGTATACGATGGCATGAGCAGAGCAACTGGTACATGTGCTGTACATGTGCTGGCATGCTGAGGCTGGACTCCTTGTTCTCACCTGAGTATCTTCCCAGCTATATCGCTGGGGTCGGCGGTGTTCTTGTGCTTCGAGCTTCGAGCCTAGAAGTCGAGGTTCTCGCTATGCACCGCCGCGGAGCACTGCTGCTAGTGTCTCTCACCGTGCCGGAGCCCACGGGCGATGCTCCCGTGCGTCGGCACAACCCAACGAGCGCGCCGCGATGCACGGCCCATGCGGACGCCCGACCGCAAGCGACACACGGATGCTCCCAGTGGTCTGCGACGGTCTCCAACATTCGCGCGAGCTCGCCAGAGAGTCAAAATACGACATACCACGGACTGCTCGTCAATGCAGCGCAAAGCTCTAGACAACATGGTGGAGGAGAGCTTGGAAGCTGTATTCTAATAGTATTCTAACTCCGATCGTATGGCGCATCATGCATCATGCATCATTACCCGATCAGGGTGGGATCCTTTGAATTTGTTTCTCATATTCTGCCTGCATACTCAACGTCGCTATCGGCGCGTCCGTCAAGTCAAAGGCAACTTGGTACACTGGAAATGAAGTATTATCACTGGCACCGCATCCCGAGTCGTCTCAAGGCTGATGAAGCGATATCGACCGTCGGCGTGCGCGAGGCAGCGCGACTCGGATGCGTACATACATTTGGACCATCTCTCAGCCGTTAATTTTAATAAACGCGGCGGCACGCGCTTCAAGCGCAAGCACATGAAATGTGCATTGGCATGATCATTATTGCGGTGCCAAGGGGTATATATACTTTCTATAAATTGCAGGTAAATGAGTGAGGAAGAAAAGGACCACGGTAAATGAGTGAGGAAGAAAAGGACCACGACGATAGTGAAGAGAAAATTGAGCACATAAATGAGTACTGGATACTTTTGACGGTTGACCGAGGTGATGACGGACGGGCGTGAGAAGAGGTCAACGGAGGTGGCAAAAGCTGATACCGGAACCGTGCAGAGACGCAAGGAAAGTCGAAGAGATGTCAATCGTCTCAATGGCCTTTTGTAAGGGATGATGCAGGATGTTGCGCGCGCACTCTACGCGAAGCAGATGCGCCTGGATCTAACAAATGACGCAGCAGCAACAGGTAGCGTCATCACTGGCAGTGTACGGCTTCGCTGCAGTGGGTTTGTCTGGGAAACCACGGGAGTTTTGGCCTAACGTGGTCCGCGCCAGAAGGTCACGGACTTGTCAGAGCTGCTCGACGTCCGAAGATGTACATGCACTTACTCATTGGTATGTGCGGACTATTGTAGGAGTTGCCTCCTACGGTGGTGCCATTCGAGTAGCCTGATGCTGATGGTGCCGGCGACGGGGAATTTCGCCCGAAACCGGGGCTGTTATGGACGTTCATGAGAAGGATGCCACCGTTGAAACACATCCCGCTACGACTCACGAGAGATGCTGGGCAGAGTACATACTCGTTCCACTTTGGGCATACATGGGGCGAGAGTAAGCATCCGGCCCGTGTTGGGTAAACATCGGACTAGGCTGCGCAGGCATGGTGTTGTAGTAATCGCCGTTGCTGGCCATGTTCAGACTTGGGGCGAAAGTCTCTGAGTAAGGAGCCGTGTCACAGGAGAGGCGAACCAAACGAATGGGGAGGCCAGCAACGAAGATGAACCGCAGCTTATATGGGTCTGACTCACTAGGACGAACATTCCACAAAAGAGCGACAACACCCTCTGGCGAAGCACTGCGGTGGAAGCGATGCGAGGGCACGTTACCGACGGCGAATAGCTCAATGATTCCTTTGGTCGGTGGTTATTGCATTGCGCACGTCAACGTCTCAATACAGATCCTACAAGGGTCCTGGTCAGAAAAATTTTCGCCAAAACTTCTGCTGCGTACAATGAAACACCTGTAAGCAACGTGTAGATGGGTGGGTGAGGAGTACCGCTCAACTTACCTGGATGCCATCCTCTTGCACGATGACGGGAGCACCATCATGATCGTGATGGGGGTCCCGCTCCGAACACGAAGAGCGTGTCGACAAAAGACTGTTCATGATGTACTTATCGTGTGCACTATACCTGCTAACTCTCTCACGGCGCACCGCAAGGAATCGCACAGCAATAGTAATTTTGGCGGAGCCCTGGGTTGCAACAGTGGGGGAACGGTCCGATGCATGTAGGTACTTGACTTCGGGTGAACAGAGGCTGTGAGTAAAGCAATGAGCAGACGTGCATGCAGCACTGGCCGTTGGGTCCTTGTGCATTCTCTGACATCTTGCCTATAGTAACGCTGTGCCGAATGCTCACGAGTCTTTTACGAAGCAAAAAGGCTCGAGCGAGGGTTTATCGACTCACCGCCCCGCATTGGACGCTAGTGAAGCTCGTCAAGGCGATGTCCGTGTCGCGAGGTCGACAAGATTTAGTTGGCAGAACTTCCGAGTCGCCGGACTAGTTTGGACGCCGAATTTCCGTGCAGATGAGTGCGTGTCTGGCGGGGAGATCCATGAATGCTGGAGATCTTACACAGAAAGACGCCGCCACATACCATCACTCATGACAATTGGAGAAGCGAGGGTGACCCTACAGATTTGGTGACAGGTTCGAGGAGAAGAAGGCGGAGAGATTCGAATTGGGATAGGGTGCCAAAATAAACCACAACAACGCTTGACCTGAGAACGACACGCCTTTTACACAGTAGGACTGTTTGCGAGTCCTTGATCAATGTTACATAGCCACTACCGCCTCGCAATGCCGCCAAAAGCTGCTTACTTTCAGTTTGTTCGTCCTCCTTTCTTTATTTTCCCTTCCCTCACCCGCTGCACCTTGTCCGACGCCATCGAGTTTGCAGCAATATGAAGCGCGGTCCGCAGACCCTGGATACTTGTGCGTGCGTCTTCCCTGACAGTGACTAAACCGTACCCAGCCGCGTAGCTGGTAGCCGTCATACGTCAGGGGATATGACGGGCGGAGGGAATCTAGGGAGCCTTGCGGGCGAACAGGACGAGATGGACGCCCGGGCCGCTATGAGAGGACAGAACGCGGCATTGGAGGGCAAGCGGGGGTGGTATGTCAAGGTGCTAAGAGCAAGCTCGCCCCAAGAGTCCTTCCAACGCATAAAGGGATGTATGCGCGCATGGCGGGGAAGTGACCTTCTACTGACGAAAACACAAAAGGCGAAGCACAAACAGAGGCGTGGTGCAACGCTTGCAGCTAAGATGCCCGAAGAGCTCTTCGAGCGCATCATCGCGCACATGGGCACGGGCCCGGAGGATGGCGAGGGCGTTATCGACTACCGCAAGGAGGAGCTCGGCCGGTGTGCCCTTGTATCCAGGTATTGGGCGTCCAGATGCCAGGAGAAAATCTTTCGTCGCATCGAGGTTCGCGGGGCGAAGGACGTGCGGGAACTACTCGTCATGTTGGAAAGGCCTGGTACAGCCATCGCACAATACATGCGAGTTTTGAGCCTTCCAAGGCAGGGCGTTCCCTCGACGCCGTGGCTGCATCTCATTCCCCTGCTATACCAGAAGTTGCCGTTCTGTCATCCAGACTCGCTCACGCTGGGCATTTACCGCCGTGAAATGGCACACACATACCGAACCATTCACCCCGCCCTTCCCCGCACCGTGTCAGCGTACAATATTCGATTGCACGACCTCGTACTCGCGGGTTTCGCGTTTGCATGCTTCAGCGACCTTGTGCATCTTCTCGACGAGCTCCGGGATCTCCGCATTCTGGCCTGCCATAGGATCACGTGGGCGAAGGGACCATCCGTGACACGCCTTCGCTCTAATAGCAAGCCGCGCGGTCCACTCACCTGGAACGGGTCACTCTCGAGTCATGTCCCTTGACAAGTACATGCTCTGGCTTCTCTCCGTCTACCGCGCCCCACCAGGTACATTTCGTCTGCATGCCGATGACGACGTTATCCCTAGCAGCCTGTGTGCCTTCATGATATCTACCGCGGCACTCACGGACCCCGAAAAGTATGCGTTTTGGGGACAGCGAGACCCTGTCGCAAGCGGTATGATTTGTCCTATCGTTGTGCAAGCTATCAATCACTACAAAGGGCTGACTCTCTGATGCGTGCTGCAGAGCTCTGGCGGTGTTGCAACAGCTTCAAAGACGTATGATCCGCCCCACGCATCTCCTGGTCGTCCGCCCGCTCAAAGCTGGACCCCTCCTTGCCCGCCACTGGCGATCTTGTCGTCCTCGCGATTGACCTCTGCAGGGACGATGCCGAGGGTTTCGAAAAGATATTGCGCGGAGACTGGCAGTCTTTTGGCGCTCTGCCGTTTACCCTCCCTGCCCTAGAATACATTGTTCTCGGGTTCAGGACCACGGAACACATGCGCCTCTTCCAGAAGGATGTGCTCGGGACGAAGCGGGCGCATATACACGACAGGATTGCGTGCAAATGTGCTCTTTGGGATCACGAAAACTGGGACGACGCCTACAAGCTACGAAGACGGTTTTTCGTGTCGGTCGACTCAGAGGCCGCTACCGGTAAGCTCGCCTCTGCGCCTTTGGGACTACTACTCAGCATCTGCAGGCTCAATACCGAAGCTGCTCTTTGACATTTG
Organism: Ceriporiopsis andreanae CBS 279.92; assembly: GCA_001969225.1. Taxonomy (NCBI): domain Eukaryota; kingdom Fungi; phylum Basidiomycota; class Agaricomycetes; order Polyporales; family Meruliaceae; genus Ceriporiopsis; species Ceriporiopsis andreanae. The sequence goes on from ALYI01003448.1 coordinate 29,161, forward strand.
AGGCCTAATAGGCATCGCGCGAAGACGCTTTTTGTTTTGTCCGCCATCGTCGTATCTCGGCTTGTGTTGCCAATTTTCCCCGCTTCGTTCAGCCTTTCTGTGCGCTCGTTCGCCTCTTCTACGGCCTCGCGCCCGCTGGACGACGCCTCACTCACATCTTGTCGCCAAACCTCTTATCTCCCACTCGCTTTTTACCCGCTCCTCTACGTTGATTTCTGCTCCTTCTTCAGCTGCTCGAGCTATTCGCAGAAGCCCGCACTGAGTCCAGGCGCCTTCAGGATAGCGTTTGCTTATCAACTGGCGGCGTGCTGAGAAGCGAACACTCGAACCATGTAATACCGTCATACATCTTTTATACACTTGACCAGCGAAATCCTGGTCCTTACGGGCGCAAGACGCGCGTAGGCTGCAAGGATAGCTATAGTCTGCTATTGCGAAGGTTGCAATCACATGATGCGCGACCTTTCTGGCAGCGCGTCGGGATACGAGTCGCACGACAATGTGCAGCAGCGCACGCTGTCTCTTCAACGTTGGCTCAGTCGACACCGACAGAAGCCGTAGAGCTTTACGTGGTAAGCGCGAACCCGCAGCTCCCCCTGCGGTGACACCTCTGGATCTCAGCGGCCATGGAGCCGAAGAGGCGGGACACGTGGAGGAGACAATCATCTTCGACGAGTATCAGATCCACGACGTCGAATTTGACGATACGGGTGAGGGGGCAGGCGTAGAGGGAAATCTCGATGTCGACGACGATTAGCGGTGTTGTACATTCTTACGCTCTGTACTCCGTCTCGTCACGGGTCGCGTCGCTGATAACTTATCATTCTTATGAGCCCAGGAACGTGCACCGTCGCGCCTTCCTCCGATCCCGCATATTACATCCGTGGTCCGGCGCCGCGTCCCATGAGAGTGGACATGAAGGACAGCCTCTCTCGTACAGAGGCCGGTGGAGCCTAGCTTTGATGTTTTGGTGCATGCACTCTTAGTCCCTGAGTCTCGTTCACATACAGTGACGAGCTTTGGTAACGCTTCTGCGCCTACAAGGATGGCTGTGTGAGCCAGTGGGTGTCCATGAGGTACGCCGTCCCTTCACAGCACGTCCGGACGGTTGGTGTTACAGATTGCTCCGTGGGTCATCGGCGGCCATTGTTAATAGACATCGCATCCTACTTTTGGACGATCTAGCACCCGGCGGTGCCGTGTCGCGACCGGATTTCACAACCGTTAAGTTCGGCGATGGCGGTGAAGGGCGCGTGGATCTGGCATCTATGAACGTGTTGCTCAGCTGAGTAATAACATGAATTGGTGGCAATTGTGTATCCTCATGTAGCTATCGTGAAGGGTATAATGTCCTAGATGACGTGCCGGACAACGGGAAACGCGACAAAGCAAAAACATGAGAGGGGGGCGATGTAGTGAAGAAGATAAGAGGAACCGCGATTCAAGGGTCCCGCGACAACAGGGCAAGGGACGTGAGCAAAGGCAGCAAAGAAAGAAAGGAACCACAAGCGTCCGGTGTATGCGTGAGTTATGCAGAACTGTCGGCGGCGCGATCGGAGCGATACTGGTATAAATCTCCTCGGGATCGGCGACAAGGGGTATAGTGGGTGACGGGGTGATGAATGCGACGTGGAGAGATGGAAGAAACAAGTGCGTTGGCCGTCTCAACGGACTTCTTCGCGCAAGACGGTGTGCGCAAATTCAGCGGGTAGAGAGCAAGCATGAGCTAGCAGATGACGCAGCAGCAGCTGCTGTGATCGTTGTCACTAGGGCCTGGAGGAGTCGCAGGGCCTGGAGGAGGCGGATTCAAAGGGCCTGGAGGAGACGCAGGACCCGGAGGAGGTAGAGGGCCCGGAGGGGGGTAGGGATATTGTGGCCGCGTTGCAGAGGTGGGATTCGTCAAGCCCCTCGAGCCATGGCCTGAATGGGTCGACGCTGCAACATCACAGAGTGAGCTGCCTGAAGCCGAGTCAAAGCCGTAAATTTACACACCCGAAGGAGAGTATTTCGAGGGGTCGTAGGAACTACCCGCAGTGCTGCCACCAGAAAGCCTCGACGGCTCCAGGGATAGTGCGCTGTAACAGACGGTAAGGACGACGGCAAATGTAAGGATACATGTTCCGCTATGACTCACGAGAGATATTGAGGGGCGTTAGGAGTCGGCTGTGGAGGCGGAGAGGTGTAGTCCGGGTCCGTGTTATACCCGTAGTTGATGGACATGTTCACAGTCGAGCCAAAAGTGACTAGGCGGCAAGGGGTGTTGGCGGAGGAAACGAACCGGGTCGGGGAGACAGCAGTGAAGGCAGACCGCAACTTATAGCAGTGTGACTCACTCAGACAAACTGGTCACAATACGCGGCAACGGCGTTCTCATGAGGCACTGCAGTGCTTTCTCTTCACCGCCAAAGCTGAGAGGAACACAGCTCGAAGCTCCTTATATCGGTATCTATTGCATTGCTTGCTTCGACTTGAGGTTCAATCGTTTTTACAAGGGTCCATCGCTAGAAACACGCGATAATTCTGCTAAGAAAAATGAAACACCTATCAGCAACGTGTAGATGCGTGAGCGAGATGTCAAGCTCACCTTGCCTGCGTTCTCTTACACGACGGCTGGAGCATCATGATGCTGATGAGGGTGGCCCGCACCGTGCGCACAAAGCGTGTCGACGAAAGGTTGCCCATAAAGTACCTGTTGGATGCGCGGTGCAGCTGTCGTTTCTCTCACGGCGCACCATGCGGAAGTGCACCGCGACGAACTTTTTTGCAGAGCCCTCGGACGCTGTAGAGAAGACGAAGGGCCATGGCGTGCAAGTGGCTGGGGTTGGTTCTATATATGGCTGCGAGTAAAGCAATACGGTACCCTCACGCTCCGGCGGGGGTGGGGCCATTGCGCTTTTCATGGCATCTTCTCTACCGCAACGCTGTGTGGGACAGTCATGGCCACAAACCTTCGACGCGAGAAGACACGAACGGTATTTTATCGAGTCACCGCCCCGCATATACCACTGTCAGATGTTGTGCAGGGCGATGTCTAAGTTATGTCGTGCGGTGGGCGAGATTTGGCATAACCTCCGAGACCGCGCTACGAGCACGTCCGGACAAGTTTGGACGCCGGCTCGTCTGCCTGCGAATAGCTGCGGGGTAAGGATGGTCAGACCACTGATTAGGCTACATTCAAACCATAGGCACGTACCATCGATTATCCTGCGGCGGGGAACACGGCGCGGGGCATGTACCGGGAACGGGTTCGAGGAAGAGGTTCGAGATCAAACAATACAGGCGGCGCTAAAGGCTCCGGCCGCACGCTCAAGCCGACGTGGGCGTGAGCCCCTTCCGCCTTCCTTGCTCAAAGCGACGCGGACTGTGATCTTTGCGACTCGCGGATGATGAACGTTAACGACGAGCGAATTCTGATCGATGATCATCGCCACTGCTCAACGATTCAGCTCATTGCATTTAGCGGCCCTGGATCGGGCTGTGGGAGCAGCCGAGGTCACGGTCGTCGAATGGCGGACGGTCACTCGGGCAATACTTGTGCTCCAGAGTCCATAGTACGGTCAATACTCGACTTCGGACGATTAAACAGCCTATAAATTGTGCTATGACGGGTCAAAATTCTATATGGCTACACAGGATGACGTGGATGCGAATGGACACAACATGTGGGGGAAGGATAGATCCGAGGTCAGTAGTAGAAAGTGTCCTAGGTGAAGGCCCTGGGGGAAAAAGGTATCCAACATGGGACGCATATCGCTGCAGCGCACCCATTAGCGCTGGGTTAGGGAACGAAGACGGTCCGGGATGTGCCAAGGATAGGCATCAGCTGCGCCCCAGCGCTGTGAGGGTATAAGAGAATTCCGTAGGGATTCAATCGCCAACGGAGGACGACGAACGCGAGAGAGCGATTCGCGAGTATAGCGAGGACATCGCTAGACCGGTATCTTGACATCAACATATGATGCAGCATCCAGACCCTCCCCCACCGTGGCGCTTGGGTGCAGATGTACGCGTAGCCTTTCCGCGCGGACGCTGTATGTTAGGGGAAGTGCACGGGTCTGCAGCGAGAAACACGTCAGCAAGCGTGTCATGGGCAGAATGCGTGCGACGAGCGGGACTTACTGCATGTCGCATGCGGACTGCGCCCACGCTCATCGTAGTACATTGCCGCCTCGCCGCGCGGCTGAAGATTACCGCGGGCATGAACGGCGGCATTCATAGGGTATCCCGCCGTCTCGTCGTACGCGAAATGGTTGCGCGAGCCGTATGGTAATATGTGAGCCTCGGAGGAGCCGTACGACCCCGAGTGCGCGTCTGATCCTGAGGTGATGTAGCTGTGGTCATCACTGGGGTACGCCGCCGACTGATGGCTCTCCGGAAATACCAAGGGGTGAGGGACACTATGGAGCATCGCGTGTCAGTAAAATCATACGAGAGTGAAGGAATAGGTCACACACGTCAAGAGGTTGGAATTATTCTGGGAGCGATCGTTGTGCTGAGGCTCCGGCATGCTGACCGACCGTGGAATGAATCCTCCGGGGCCGTTGCGGGTGTGCGACATGGGGAATATGACTCGGCAATGCTGCGTGAGGTAGTAGAGGTCGCAGTAGCACAGTCGTGGTTTAGAGAAAAGGGGGCTTCGGAGAGAGTCACTACATATATTCACGAGTCATGCTGCACCGCTCCCGCCAGGAAATCCTAAGATCCACGCCAGAGTATGCGCTGACCGGTGCGTTGGAAAAGGCGATGCCTTCGAGAAAGACCCTTGCGCCACCTCTCCCACTCCCCCAGATACGACGCGTATGACGGACAGTGCGGCCTGCACGAGGAGGACAGCGTTAACGAGATGCGAACGACAGATCTTGGGCTTCGGAGACAACCACGCAGTGGGATGAAGAGCATCAACGATGGAGAAGCACGATCTACTGTAAGAATTTGATCAGCCATTCATAGACTGCGGGAAAGGCCCGCACTACTCACCGAGAGCCACGGACGAGGGTCGCGCAATCTGAGGAACCCTTCGAGGTCGCAGAAACATGAGGAGGCCAGTGTATACATACTTGTGAGCACAAAGCCTGTTACTTATGGCATGCACAGCGTGGAGAGTTGGCGAACCGCGTCGGGGCTCCGAGAGGCTCTGTGGCCCAGCCTCAGCCACCGACACAATGCACTGTATAGTATTGCATTGCCCCTTCCTCAGAGAATTTCACGGTGACACGCCCCACTCCTCTACGCGCGGCACTTCGGGAATTGCAGGCTGCTGGTAATGAACACGAACATCGGTCAAGAGGTAGGCGAGTGGGCTTTGAGATGGGCAGGACGTACAGGAATGCGAAATGTTCCCCTCCTGGCTTAGCATCATGCTTGACAGGCAGAACTGTCCCACACATCCCGACAGTCCCGTTTGAGACGCTCACTCCCGTGTCACGGGTCGGTGATGCTGAAGGCCCTAGCGCGGTTCACGATACTGACGATAACTTACCACAGACTCGACATAAGCCTGTCGTCGTCGAGGGTGTCGAGGTCGACGCGGTCGAATTTCTTCAAGCGGCAATTTGCAATTCCCGACGATCCTCGGTAGAGCGGGCCGGTATATGTAGCCGCCCGCCCCCCCGACCGTCCACACTCCTTCGTACTCTTTGCTATCCCGGGGAGCTGCCATCATTCCGTTAAAACCACGTATTATTGACGTGAGAATATTTTTCGAAAACAATCATGAGCACTATCGGATCGTTCTGGCTCGAGGAGCTTCATTCTTCAAGTACTACTTTGCACTGTTACTCACTGTGTGTGTTGCCCAATGTGCGCGTTTTTGTCAGATGCTGCAAATTTACCAGCAGAGCTCAAGCATGGTCCACAACCATATTCCATGGACTGACTGCGAGAATGACAGGGCGCCGCGCGCGTGTGTCCCGGTACAGCAGGAGTGTTCAGGAGCTACGCTCATTCGCGAATAAAGCAATGTTTGTTGTATCTCGGTCATGCGGGTGGCAACATGCGCTTGAAGCGTTGACATGTTATCGCAACTTCCTGTTCAGTTTACGCTTTTTGAAGGTATGCCAAGAAAAATCTATTACACCATCCATTATAGACTACGGGACGAAAGGTACAATTCAAATTACAACGACAACCCTACGAGATTCAAAAAAAACGTCCATACAGTTACACGGATGTTGCTAGACGTAGCAGGCAGCGGGCGCGTGGGAGGCAGTATCTTCTGAGGACTGGGACGAGCACGCGGAGCAAATCTTGACAGGCCTAGTGGAACCGCACGAGCAGCTAGGTAGTTGGCGAAGCGGTACCGATACACAGCGACGCGACCGCACGACTCGCATCGTTGATGATGGCGACCATTGGTAGATGGTACGCGCAGGTTTGCCGTCGGAAGACGGCGTATGCGAGCATGAGATTCGCAGACAGACCAAAACTTGGTAGGCTGAAGCGGCCAATCGAAATGTCAGGTAATCACACAGCAGAAGCTGCCGTGTGACTCTCCGTGACCGTGACCGTGGCCGTGGCCGTGGCCGTGGCCATGTCGCTGGCGTGCAGCGGAAGCGCCGCTGGACCTCCCTCGTTCGCGCTGCCCCTGGTCCTGCTCCGTGTCGTCAAAGAAATCTCCAGGATCTGGGAAGACAGGCGCATTAGCCCGCCGGTCTAGCAAGTTACTCCACAACAGTCACGCACCACACGGAGTGTATGATCCGCGCTCGTATTCATCAATGAAGTCTGCTGCCGCGCCGCGCGATTGCGGGTGACGGGCGTCACCAAGACATTCCGCGACGTCGCACGTAACGAAATGATCGCGCGGGGTGCTTGACACTACATTAGCCTCCCAGGCTCTGTTCAAGTTGGCCGTGGAATGTGTTGCCGACACTGGCGTGGAAGGCATGGAGCAACTGCCACGTTCATCGATCGGATATGCCGCGGAGCGAGGGCCACCTGGAAAGAATGAGGCGTCGGGGACACTGTAGAAAATCATGTGTGAGCCATTCTGTAGGAGGACGGTAGCGTCGCGACTCACGCGAGGTGGACTGGGGTGCTTGGTGCTTGCCAGCATCCATTGTCCGGTACCGGCATCATGATCACTGGCCGGGGAAAACTTCCATCGAGGCTGTTGTTATTGAACGTGGACATGGTAGATATGACTTAACCGCAGGGGTGGCAGAGACTAGGATACCAGCAGTGTTTTGTAGAAGAGAGAGGAGAACGAAGCCGTTTTATGGTGAATGACTCGCTGCACCGGTACCGCTGCTAAAGTTTACGCCTGTCAGAAGACCCAAAAGCAGAGACACTGGTACATGGCATTTTGTGGGCCTCAGGGCTATACTGCCAAGCAGACGCTGCCTCGGGGAGCACCACAGAGACGATGCAGCCACGAGACTACACCAGAAAGAAGGTGGAAGCGAAACGAGAAAGGAATGTACAAAAAAAAACACGCCGGCCCAGGCCTGTCATCAAGGAAACAGCATTTGCAGATGAAACACAGACACAATCATCTATCGCAGGGATGTGAAAGACCGTGCTGTTCGCAGATGTGGAGAGCGGCGCGTCTCAGGATTCTAGAAGTTCGTAGGGCGGGGAACAGCGCGTGCGGGTGCCGCGTGTTGGATGTACCTCATGGCTCGTCATAGAACAGCTACTTCACGGCACCGTCGCTGCACAACGCGCATAATAAAAGGAGATATCACCGCGACAAAATGACATGCCGGACGAGGCTCACCAGACGTCAAACGGGTGTGCGGATGCCCGCAACATAGCTCGGCATAGCCGTTCCCAACCATCGAAGGACTGCCTCCTAGCCATGACTTACAAAATCGACCTTCATGTCAGTGGTGTTCGAACAGAAGCTTCACACGATCGTACTTGGAATTCCACATACCTACAGACAGCGAGTACAGCACCTGGAGTGCGTAGGCGGTGCTGACGTTTCGGCGGGTCGGAACGTCCAGGAGGATGGAGTGTTCCTTCGCTGATCTGTAACCATCTCTGGCAGACAGAACTAAGTACCGGGAAGGTCCGGCGTAGATATTGTCGCTAGCAGCTCGAGAACTAGAGCCGCCAAGGCGCAACGATGTGTCAAAGATGCCTTCGGGAGACACACTCGTGCATCTCGTCGTTCGAGGACGTGGAGGTGGAGGTAGAGGGAAAGCGTGAGTCGCGACTCCGGAGAGCGTGTACGCGCCACGATCAGCGCGTTCTCATTGGCTACCGAGGGTCGATAAGCGCTATTACGGCTATTGCCGGTTCGTACTTGCACACGCGTGTGCGTGGTCTCGCTCCCTTGCGTGTTATCATATCCGCCTCATCCCAGGCACTCCCACAATTTGCCCTCTGTGAGAGATAGATCACGACGACACTTCTCACCACGATACCATGAGACCGCTGAATTTGGCCGAGCTGCGTACCGAAAGCAATTTTGAAGAGATACCGATCATGTACGTTCCAACCATTTCGACAAGGGGGGTGCCTCGAGGTCATGGTTTTGCTCGCGATGCCTCCGTCACAGCAACCTAGAGCACCTCCTTTCTACCGATTCTGCTCTGAGAAGGCAGCTTGCGGATGAGGTTCGCGACGTCTGCATCAATGTTGGCTTCTTCTACGGTAAGTCCCGCCAGCAACGTGTGGGAGACCACTACTGATGGTCTTCTACAGTGAAGAATCACGGAGTAGATCAGGACGTAATTTCGAAAGTGCTCTCTGCTGGCAAGACGTTCTTTGAATTACCTCTGGACACAAAAATGGCGCTAGATATCCATAAGAGCCCCAACTTCAAGGGTTATACTGCATTACTGAGCGAAAACAGTGACCCAGAAAACAGAGGAGACCTGCATGAGGGCTTTGACATCGGGTGGGAGGATTTCGCAGGTGGCAGCCGTCGTGACGATGGCCCCATGACCGGCGACAACGTATGGCCAGAGGGAATCCCAGGGTTTAGAGACGCTTTCTTGGAACTCTAGTGAGTATTTCACCCTTCTCGCAAGATCCTCATACGGATTGCTTGCGCTACAGTCATGCGATTGTTACCCTGGGGAAGGCGCTATTTCCTATATTCGCGCTTGCGCTCGATCTGCCTGAGACTTTCTTCGAAGATAAGGTGAGGCTTTAGGGGGATTCTTGACGTGTGCAATGTCATTTACCCCTCTGCAGATTACCAGACCGGCAGCAATCATGCGATTGCTGCATTATCCGCCACAGACCGGAACCGTCGATGACCGCATCATGGGGATTGGAGCACACACAGAGTGCGTTGCCTGCTGTGTTGACTTTTCGTATTAACCTAATTGCAATATACGTCTAGTTATGAGGTGATGTCATTCATGGGTTGATCTGTGCCGCTCAATCTCAGTTTCCAGCAGTGCTTTACCATTCTATGGCAAGACACCGTCCAGGCCTTGCAAGTCCTGAATGCCAGCGGCAAATGGGTGGACGCCGTCCCGATTCCCGGGACCTTCGTCGTCAAGTGAGCACGCTTCTATTCTACCAATACCTGTCGAGTCTTAGCGCTTGTGGGTCTATGGTGTAGCTTAGGAGATCAGTTCGCACGATGGACAAGTAAGCTTTACGCCACTTTTTCTCCGATGCTAGCGTCCTTCTCACCCATACCCTTCTAGACGACGTGTTCAAGTCCACAATGCATCGTGCCATCAACCGCTCAGGCGTGGAGCGTTACTCCATACCGCTTTTCTTCGGCACGAATTACGACGTGACTCTCGAGGTGTGTGTTGTGTATTCTTCGCTCATAGCTTCTCTGCCGCGTCGTATTCACCTATGCATATGTAGGCTCTGCCGAGCTGCGTGTCGAAGGACCGTCCGGCAAAGTACGAGCCAATTACAGCCGGAGACTATGTGAAGTCGAGGCTGCAGGACACATTTTACTTCAAAGCCAAGTGACGACTTTGTTGAAATGCTCTATCTTGACCAATGCCGCACATGTATTCTAAATGCTTCTGGCTATACGTGGTATATATCCTGCGCCTCGGCGGCATAAACCGCATTAACGTACAGCGTCATTATCAGCGTTTGCCCTAGTACGTGGACGGGAACAAGGCGAGTCTGCCTCCGTCGACCAGATGGACGGCGCCATTCACGTAAGCTCCGGCCTGTAACATGCTACGTGGTCAGCGCTCGATTACAAGGCATCCCGTAAGCCGGTTCACCGACCTTGCTGGCAAGATAAAGGGTGAGACCCGCAACATCTTCAAGAGTACCGGCTCGATGCATGGGTACCGTAGCATACATGGCGGCGTCCGTTAGCAACCCATCTGTCATAGCTGTAGAGGGACGTTAGCCTTCACACGAGAATTATATTTCAATGTGCGAAAGAAAAGGTACGGACGAGAGGGGAATAGACCCGGACACAGCACGTTGCTTCGGATCTGCCAGTCTTTGAGGAACCCGGCGAGGAGCTTGCCCAGATGTATCGCAGCAGCCTTGCTGAGGGTGTACGATACGCTGAAGACCCCGTCGTCCTTCCTGAATCCGCCGCCGCTTGCCACGGTTATGACCTGACTGTTCACGCCAGGCATATTGCCACGCTTATTTCCAGCATCGAGCAGTTCGAGGAAATGCACCGTGAGGTAGTAAGCTGCGGTCGTGTTGACGCGGAAGACGTCGGCGAAGTCGTCTGGCGTTCCGACAAGCATGGCCTGCTGGAGCGCCTTGATGTTGCTGTCCTTCGGTCTCGGAATTTGGGGCAGCATATTCTTGGAGACCCCTGCGTTGTTCACGAGAAGGTTAAGATACCCGTGACGCGCTTTGACGGTCTCTACTAGGGCTCTGATAGACTTCTCGTCCGCAATATCGCACTGCACGGGGATGAGGTTGCCATATTTCTGTCAAGATAAAGGTCAGTATTGAGCGATACGACGGCGAGTTCGTTAGAGAGGACGGCTCACATTATGCTCGTCTGCGGCCTTCTGCAAAACGTCCATTCTCCGCGACACGATGTACACAATTGCCCCGTTATTCTCGAGACTTTGTGCCATCATTAAGCCGATCCCTATGAGTTTACGTCGATCAAAGGCCTAGACAAAACAAAAGTATGACGCGTACCGGTCCCGCCGCCGGTGATGACGGCGACTAGGCCTTTCACTGCGAACAGGTCTTGAACATTAGGTGGTGCGATAGACATGGCGGTTTGCTCTAAGCAGCACACGTCGAGTGCGGCGCCTTAAAAGCAAATTTTGGGTCGGGGACGTCCCGTCACGCAGTCGCTTGTTCTGACATAGAAATGGACCTACAAGAATCCAGATCAGTCAATTAGAGGTTCCTTGAGAAGGCTACGCCAAGAAGCGAGGACCACGCCAGAACACGACCCGAGGCTGTCGGTCCAATCGTAGCGCACCCAGGCACCGCGACGCTGCCCAATGTAGATGCCGACCAATGGCGGATTGGCAAAACAGCGCGCCCCGGAAGACCGCGCAATCACGTTCGACCTGGACGTCGTCTGCCATCAACTCTGTCTGTCTCACATTCACGCACCTTGGTTGATTGGTGGATGTGGCCGGGAATGTGGTGAGCTTTGCATCCCTGAAGACACACTAAGCATTTAAGTCCAAGACAATGAGGAGTGTAATTTGCCAGCCACTCACATCTGTTACAGCCTTCGATCGATCTCATCCCGGAGGCGGCGGCTGCGAAATTGCCGCCCACAATGTCTTGGAGACGCGCCGGTGTGCATCGAACAATTCATGTTCAAACATAAGCCGCAGCGATTCGGACATGATGAATGCGAAGAGTCTCTATGTTTAGCAACGGTGCGAGTAAGTCATATACAAAAGATTAGCAGGGTATCTTACAACTAGTCATGCTACAGTCCATGTGCGAGTTCAATCTACTACGTCCGGTGTGCTACAGGATCCGTCCAACCAAGTCCGACCTATTTTAGAACACAAGCCACAACGCCACAGTAGATGCGGCTAACGCCGTGAAGATGCCAACGAAGTCCATAGCGCGTTTCCCACCGGACGCGATAATCGTCAATTCGCCCGGGATACCGTACGCGCGGACGGATTTCACCTCGAAGTACGCGTTATTGTAGTTTGAACCGCTTCCTACCACGTAATTGTCATAGCAGATACCAGGGCAGGTCTGTGCAAAGATGGTTGCGTCCCCGGCGTACGCTAGTCAAGGGGCGTCATGTTAGCCAATTGGCATCCGAGGGATCCGACACCCGATATGCACATACCTCCGCACAGGCTGATGTCGAACACCAGCTGTTGGGGTTCGAAGAACTGAGTGACGGCGCAGCTGGAGGATGGCCAATTGCCGACTGGTGTCCCAAGCGTCGACGTGTCAAGGGTGCTCGAGTTTGATGAAATAGAACTCGGGATGCTTGCTCGCTACAGCCAGTTAGCATGCAGCTTGAGAATATGTCATCGCTAGAAATACATACCGGGAAGAACCAAATTCTGCGCTCCACAATCAGTGAAATGTGTACAACGAACACCCGAAAAATACTCACGAGATGCCTTTGACCGCGAACTCGGTCACGAATACACCGCCACCATTGGCTGCGAAGGTCTCACCAAAACTCGCAGTAGTCGGAATCGTCGTGATACAGCCCTGGTTGCCGTTAGCAGCAACTGAACAGTCAGTGGAGTTGACTAGTGTGCTTGTTTGAACGGATGAGTTGGACTGTGTGCAGCCCTAGGATGTCAAGGTGTCAATAGCTGGAGCAGAACGCGATACTATTTGCCCTACCTCTGACGTGTGAAGACCCATGTGCGACATAATCTCGCCGTTGACGGCCTCCATAGTGTCTACCGGATGTCGGTAAGAGAACGTGCGAACAGGCCAATCGGCTTACCGATTTCTCCTCCTGAAGGCCAGGTCACTGCAGATGACCACCATGCAGGCCATACCGAGCACTACGTGGCATATCAGTGAAATGAGCTTGAGAGAGTATTGCAGGACTGTACCCCGTATGGTACGTGCACCATGTCAGCGACCCACACGCTCCCTACCGTGTATTGGGCTTTCGACGCGATACGAATTGAGTTGCGCTTGTTTCCGAAGTCGACATTGGACGTGTTGTCAACCTTCATGACCGCGTTGCCCGCGTCATTTATCAACGCGAGTTTTGACTGGGAGGCCTGTTGGAAGCCCGGGTAGCTAATCACACGAACATATGAGCTTATTGAACATATGTCCATAGCTTGAGAACAACCACTCACAAGACGTCACCATTGGTCAAGTTGTCGACTATGTACGCGTGGGCTGTTGAGTATATCATTCTTCGCAGCCTGTGGAGTACAGCTCACTGTTGTCATAAAAGTTCCAGTCATCGAAGAAGTGGTCGCCAATGTACTCCTTCACGAGGGCATACTGTGCCTGGGCGAGCACAGGGAGAAGGAGTGTGCACAAGACAGCCGAGTACATGGTGGTCGACGGGACGGAGGACACGACCGGGGGGAAAGCGCAGTGCTTACAGCGTGCGAGAATGCAGGATCAGCGGTTTTAAAAGGGCGTGTCGGCGCCAAGCGATGGCAACAATCGCCTCAACGAGTAGGACACCACAGGCACAGAGTCTGGCCAGATCGCCGAGCGTTGAATGGGCTGTCGAGAGTTGGTGCCTACGACCTGATAGAAAGCGAGACAGCGGAAGACAAGAGAACGACAGGAGGACGTCGGCAGGCAGCGTGGACAGCCCATCGCGAAGCTGTTTCGTTCCGAGACGCGGGAAACACGATAACATTCCAGCGTCCGAGTCCGCCAATGACATGCAGTCGGCAACTGATGGTCTGCGGGTAACATCCGCGTTCCCCGGCCATTATTATTGGGTTTCTAGTGGAGTAAGAAACTACTTACCCTCCATACACAAGCATTTCTTATGTCCCTTATATCACTTATAGAAGACTACGACCCACTAGTCCTATCCTCACATATCCGCCACAAACGAAAAACAAGCAGCTGCGTGAACATATCAGTACACGAAGAGTGCACGCGTAGGAAACTCACAAGGCACTCAGGAACCAGAGTACCATCTGGCAGGCATTGTAGCGTGAGAGCCAATCGGCGAATCCTGCTTGGGCGATGGCGTTCATTTCTCGCGGACACCGCTAGAGCAATATAATGCTAACAAACGCGGATGTCCTTGTACACTGACAGAAAGATCTACAAGGTGAGATTAAGGGGATGCAGTCACGACGGAGATACGCAGCGTACCTTCGGCGGGGGAAGCGCGCGAGGGCGGTAAAGGTGTCAGCGAGGAAGTCCATATCCGCGTGCAATGACCGTGGTGGCGGTATGTCGCGCACGAACACTATCACTCGATGCTGCCGTTCTAAAATCTTCGTAGAACGACATAACTTTCTTGGACTGAGTTGGGGTGTGTCAGTCCTGGGACACGATAAGTCCAGACCAAGCTTCTCCCACGGGAGAACTGGGCGAACTCAATGAAAGTTCGATGGGATAACGAAGTTTGTCTTCCGAACGGACTTCTCGAGATGGTGTTGTTCGTCGCCACATGCAGCCTACAACTGTGATTGGTCTGTCGGAAATGCCTCGACCGCAGTGTTCTTCGAAGTCAGGGACTCACCAAGTCTCGCAATGTATCAAGATCACAGACTTGACGGCACCGGAGAGTCACAAGACTCCAGAACGACAGATACGGTTCAGTCGCAGTTCTTCTGAGTCCGATGAGACCAGCCTCGACGTGCAGCGAGATGGCAGAACGCGCGGTGGAGGGAAAGACGCCCCCTCATGCTGCGAGGCTGCCATTCAACGCACTTTCATATTTGTGCTCGTCGTTGGTCTCGGCGGAGGACCGCGCCTATTCACAGGGTATAGTAGCGACACACAGCCTGGACAGAGTCAGGATGCAGAAGGTGGGAGCAAGAATTGAACGCGTACCGGCGTGCCTGAAACATCCACTCTCCGGCCGTCCTTGCACCCAACACAGTATTTGCTCGTGCTACACGACTTACCATGGGTGTACGAAGGCGTGAAGTCTGGGACAGAGGTCGAGATGAGGTTATGCTCATGTCCGGAGAGTTGGCGAATCAGTCTATGTGAAAGGGCTGTAAATTTATCAAAGGGGTGAAACGAGGTGGGAAGAATGATGATGCATCCAATACACCGCTCTGCGCGAGCAGAAAGCGGCTCCATGAGCACTTGTTTTCTTCCGTCACTTGCGACGAAGTCCGTGCTCCATAGGCTTGTCAGGACGGAAACTGGATGCGAGTGCGATACAGTGCTCGACTTGATATATGAGAGAACTTGAGACCTGGAGTATGAGATTATTCACTGGTTTTGTAGCCGATGGCCGCATGCTTGAATAGCTAGAGAGTGGCGTGCCACGTGCGCAATGCATTATTGACAATGTTCTTGGACACAAGCTCTCCGTAGTGAAGGTGTGATACAACTAACTGATTTTGAGCGTGAGATCGCTGCGACCGGGAAGGGAGCACGACTCACCAGGAATCCTAGACCGTACGTTGCGTGTCTCAGTGCCCTTATCGACGCGTCTTAAGGTCATGAAGTCGTATGGTTGCGGTCGACGTGAGGCAACGAAAACGGTTGATGCAAACCCTGCGTATCGCAGGTCCCGCATGCGTCGTTCGGTGTGACGGCGGCTTAAGTACTTTCTGACACACCCTATGCCGGAGCTGCCATGTTCATGTGGCCGATAGACACTTCACATATTGCGCTCTTGTCGCTTTGCCGCGAGAATGTCAGACATAGGGACAACAGGAGATGACTTGAAGAACTCACGTCAGAGTTCGTCTACCAACATTTCGGGCGCGGGACGAAGGATGGAAGATGATTCAACGTCTCCAATCTTGCACAGGTTCCTAGGACGTGCGTGAAGGTTCCGTATCATGATATTCTGTCAAGAATATCCACAGCTGTGATGGAGCGGTAGACGAGCGTGTTCCTGAGGCCCGAAGCGTGTCCTTTACAAGGCGAGTTTTCACAGCCATGCCGAAAGCGCGTCGGTGAGCGGTGCAAGGCATGCCTAAGATGTGTTCGAGCACGCGTTAGATGCCCTGCGAGCGTCGAGGGAGGCGTGAAACGTAGCGGCGGTGGAAGGTCATGATATGCATCAAGTGTTTTGTTTTTGTGATGGAACTGCCTTGTGCGGGGATTGTTTGTATTTGTTTGTACGTGGCGGTAGCATCTGGTTGTCCTCGGCGGGCATTTTTGTTCTTACCAACTGCCAGCTGCCTCGCAGCAACCGTTCTTGAAAGCCCCGTCGTCGCTCTCAAGTCTGTAGAACACCTTCTCTTCGCCGTCCTCGCCGACCTTGTCATTCCCTAGACCGGCAGGTTCCGCTGGTCTCGTCTAGACGCAACCGTCGCACGCGCCGCCCAAACGTGCCGTTTGTTCCTAGTCAACACCATCGACTCGACGTCGTTTATTCTGTTTGATACCTTTCTACACTCTTCTTGAAGCAATGTCTTCTCTTGTGCCCCCCAGCCCTACTCCGTCCCCTGGGCCTGCCAACGGCAGGTCTCCGAACTTCCGGGCCTCTATGGGTCCGAGTTCCGCAAGGCCGACCATTGCGACTCAGGGTCTATCACCCGCTTCTCCTCGTCCTGGAGGAGTGTCTGGTGCCGGACGACCCACTAGCGAACTTTTGAGCGGCACGACGATGTTTCAGACGCCAGAGGGTACGTTGGTTCTCAGGCCTTGATGTCCAACACGTACTCATCTTCTTGCCCCAGCTGAGGCAATCGACCAGTGGTTTGAGAACCTGCAGAACTATGAGGCGACCCTGGTGAGTTCTTCTCATCGCAATACTGGGATCGACACTGATCCGCCGCTTAGGAGGAAATGGCGGCTGCGTCACTGGATGTCAATTTCAAAGAAGAGTTGAGCGCCATCGAGCAATGTATGTTTGTCGTCGTTGTCCTGCGCGATGATGTGCTGAAGGTTGTATTCAGGGTTCAAGGTCCTATCGGAGGCCGAGCGCACAGCCGCTCTTTACAGTCTTTTGCAACATTCTACCCAAGTACAAATCAGGTTCTTCATCACCGTCCTCCAGCAGATGGCTCGAGCGGATCCTATGACCGCTCTCTTGAGCCCTGCCGTGGGAGGTAAGTCTTCACCTCATCTGTACGCGTGTATGTCCTCAATTAGATTGTGTAGGCTCCATGCAGAGCCAGATGGAGGCGAAGTTGGCCAGCATGAACCTCAAGTCCCCGGGTTTGAAGTCAAACTTGCCTTCTTCCCCCACGGCCCGCAACTTTTCGGGTCCGATGAACAATTTCCTTTCTCCCGACTCAGCGGGCCTCGCATCGGGTGGAAAAGATCCCGCCACTACTTTGGCTCAGCAGAGGGCTAAGCTGAACGCCGCACACAGGATCTCGGCGCCTGCTTTAGGATCAGCCATTGGCGACAGGAACGCTTGGGGCACGGGCCCCAGCCAGCTCGGCCAGGTTGACGAGCGCTCATCTTCTCCCGCCGGTCAGGAACTCACCGTACCTTCTCCCGCCAACAATTCGCGCCCGAAGAGCACTGACTTCTCCGGTGTTGCGAACGCTTTCAAATCACCCCGTGCCGGTCTCGACGATGCGCTGTCCCCCATGGTGGGCGACAGCTGGGCGAGCATGGTCAACACCCCTTTAATGCCCATGTTCGCCAAGGAACGCAACCCCGGACAGAGCCTCGACGCCGCCGCTTCCAAACTCAACGATTGGGCCAACAACGGCTCTGGTCCTGGCGTCCCTCTCATTTCGGACCCTCCGAAGAAGCTCAACCGCCTGTCGAAGGGCAGCGCCGGTTTGGGCCACAACGAAGGCATGTATGGCGATGACGGAAACATGTTGGGTGCTCAGCAGCGCGAACAAGCACGCAACGCCTCTGGCAGCTTCAGGAACGCCAATGGAGGCGGTAATGGTGCTGGCTTCAACGGCCAGCCTGGATGGAATGGTGCACGGAGCCCGGCGCTCTCTAATACGTCGGGCAGATATAGCGACGACAGCATGAACGGCCTTGGCGTTGGTGGTTTCAACGTCGGCATGAACGCCGGCTTGGGCATGGGCATGCCCACTGCTCCCGGCTTCAATATGGCGGCGCTCGCGGGCATGGGACAGATGAGCCCCTTCAACAACATGTTCAACATGCCGAACCTCGCGGCCATGGGTGTCACGCCCGAGCAACTCCTCGCGATGCAGATGGCTGCCGCAGGTCAGCTTGGACAAGCGGGCCTCGCAGGTTTCGGGATGGGCATGCAAGGCTCTCCCGGAAACCGCGGCGGCCGCACAAACATGCGTTCGCCCGGGATCAAGTCTCCGAACTCGCGAGACGTAAAGAAGGACGAGGAGGACGTCGATCCGAAGGTCTTAGAGGACGTACCCGCGTGGCTGCGGAGCCTGAGGCTTCACAAATACACGCCCAACTTCGAGGGTATGAATTGGAAGGACATGGTGATGATGGACGAGGCTGCGCTTGAGGCGAAGGGTGTAGCTGCCCTGGGGGCGAGGAGGAAGATGCTCAAGACGTTCGAGATCGTGAGGAAGAAGATGGGCCTTGACGCGCCGGCGAGCGCAACGAGTGCCCCTCCTTCCTCTTAATTTTCAAGACCGCTGGTTGGGTGGCTAGCCACTGCCCTTGCGGCGCTGGCGACTGGCCTCACCGTGCACAACAAGATGCATTTGCGATCAGCCTATGCTGCTGGATTCTCTCCTCTCGTTTTGATCTCCCAAATTATTTTTTTCTTACGATTTTGGCTCTGGCTGCCGCTCGACGTCTGTATACCTCGCTTATTAGTACACACCCTCCTTGGCCCCCATGTTACCTTTCCGTCCAAAATATCTCAGCAGACTACGACACACTAGTTTTCTGCATCGAGTATGTAATTTATAATGTGGCGAATGTATATGTTCTCTCCGAACGCGTCGCTCCGAAGCGAAACACGCGACCAAGCGCGCCACATTGACACATCATTCAACCGGCCGTGTCGCGTTTGTGTCATGATTCCGTCTCAGGTCCCCGCAGCCTGACTACACGGCAGGGAGTTATGTTTTGCTGGCTTTCCGCTTAACCCGCCACGAAGCTGTGAGCCGTAGCGTACATACACGAGGCGCATACGTGACACCCCCCAACCTCGTGTTGATGACCGAAGAGCCTTGCGAGCCGACTCCTTTGTGGCCATCTACGACACCAACCACATACGTGATTTCGGATGCTGCTCAGCAGGTTTGTGAGGGTGTTTTGTCAGTCAGGGGCTTGAGGATGTCGAGGCTGGTCGAAAGAGTCACAGGAACGCGGGGGCGGAGCAATACGGATACGAAAAAGGAAATCTCACGTAATCCTCCCTAATCGCCTCGAATTT
Organism: Ceriporiopsis andreanae CBS 279.92; assembly: GCA_001969225.1. Classification (NCBI taxonomy): domain Eukaryota; kingdom Fungi; phylum Basidiomycota; class Agaricomycetes; order Polyporales; family Meruliaceae; genus Ceriporiopsis; species Ceriporiopsis andreanae. Next base: position 48,437 of record ALYI01003448.1, read on the forward strand.
CGCGGCGACCCGCCGTCTTCATTCTCAACGACGACGACGAGGTCAGGAGAGCGGTGCTCACTGTCCAAGCTATTCTACTGGATCTAACCTCCAACACTGCCGGCAGTCCAGCATCGAAAAGGATGGCCCAGTCTTACATTCCTGGTTCATCGCGAACAGCTTCGCCGCTCCAAGATACCCCGTCCTCGACCGCAGAAAAATGCTTGAAAGTGGAGGATGTGCAGGGTGCCTACGTTGAGCAGAAGGATAGGTGCGTTCTTTGCGATACCTTTTCATCGAGCGCGAGGTCACACTGTGCCGCAGATTGGTCGATGCCCTCGACTCGACTCAAGCGCTGCTCAGCGAGCTTCGCACGTTCAACAAGACCTGGGTCGTACGGTACCCACAGCTACGCCAGCTCGACGCCGTCGATCCCGACTCCGCCGCGACGTCGAGCGATGGTGCCGATAAGCCCGCTCGACGCGCGAGCATGCGTCGCTCGTTGTCGTTTGCAGACGATCCCACATTCCAAGCGGACGTACTGGTATCTCCCCGCAAAGGCCTCACACGATCTGTCACTCTCGCTACCATCACCGACGAGACCGCTGAGGCTGAAGAGCCACCGTCTTACGATGAGAGCGAACGCTTGATCACGCCCTCAGAGGCAAATGACTTCCACGTTTTCCGTCTCGATCTCAAGCTTGGCTCCCATGGCTCCTCCTCATCTCCCGCTTCACTCGTCACACAACTCGAGAAGGCTTCCATCGCGAACCTGCTTGACGAGCGCATCGGTGCATCCATGACCCACATGCAGAAGCTCCGCGCCCGCGTGCAGGATACCTCCTCCAAGGTCCTCGTTACCGGTGACCTCAACGCCGGCAAGTCGACGTTCGTGAACGCCCTTCTCCGTCGCGAGGTCATGCCCGTCGACCAGCAGCCATGCACCACCGCCTTTTGCGAGGTCCACGATGCTGCCGAGAACGGCGGCAAAGAAGAGCTCCACATTCTCAAGCTCGGCGTCCCCTACGACATCAACGACGAATCAACCTTTGTTCGCGCCGAGATATCGGAGCTTGAGTCGTTTGTCTCCGAAAACGAGAACGTTCAGCAGATGCTCAAGGTGTACCTCGCTGATGGTCGCGAGCCGGCAGAGTCCTTGCTCAACAACGGCATCGTCGATATCTCACTCATCGACGCACCAGGTCTCAACCGCGACAGCATGAAGACCACAGCGGTCTTTGCGCGACAGGAGGAGATTGACGTCGTCGTCTTCGTTGTCTCCGCAGAGAACCACTTCACTCTTTCCGCGAAGGAGTTCCTCTTCACCGCAAGCAACGAGAAAGCGTACCTCTTCATCGTTGTCAACAAGTACGACCAGATCCGAGACAAGAACAAGTGTCGTCGCCTCATCCTCGAGCAGATTAAGCAGCTCAGCCCTAGGACTTACGATGACGCGGAGGACCTCGTCCACTTTGTCGACTCGGCTGCGGCGATACGCACGGGCACCGAGTCCTTCACTGATCTCGAATCTTCACTCCGGTCTTTCGTGCTTGTCAAGCGCTCCAAATCGAAGCTTACTCCCGCCTCTACCTACCTTTCTCATCTTCTCGCCGACGTGGACCTCCTTGTCAGCGCGAACGCCATCGTAGCCGAGAACGAGCTCAAGCGCGCTCGCGAAGACCTCAACTGGGCCCGCCCCGTCCTTGAAAAAATGAAGGGCGCGAAGGATGCGCTGGAAGAGAGCTTGGAAGGCGTCGAGGAGGCCGGCGCGAGTCGCACGCGCATGCGGACGAAGGAGATCCTCAACTCCGCGCTCGTTCGCGTCGGCTCCGGCAAGCTCGGCGTCGACAAGACGGTCCTGCGCATGCCGTCGTACCCGGGCGTGCTCCGCATCTGGGACTACGCCCAAGAGGTCCGCCGCACGCTGCTCACGAGCCTCGACTTCGCGGTCAAGCTCGCCGAAGACGAGGCGCGCGTCACGACGACGAAGGGCGTGAACAAGATCACGCAGCTCGGCGACGAGCACCTCCCGGAGGGCGTCGAGCGGTCGCACCGGGTGTTCATGCCCGAGGCGATGTTCTCGGCACGGGGCCGGCGCGACGCGCGGCGCAAGCGCGTCGTCGTCGCGGGCGGCGCGCACGGGCTCGGCATCGGGCTCGCGCACCGCGCGGACATGCTCGAGACGACGTTCTTCGACATCCTCGACGTGCAGCACCAGTTCTCGGTGCACTTCGGCGAGGGCAAGGGCGCGGCGAGCGACGCGTCGGAGGACCACCTCACCGCGCTGAGCCTCGCGTCGGTCGGCCTCGGCGCGCTGACGATGGTCGGCGGGAAGGCGATCGGCCTCGGCGGGCTCGTGGAGGGCATCGTGCGCGTGTCGGACCTGCTCGCGAACGAGACGGCGCGCAAGTGGGCGGGGCCGGTTGTCGGCGCGGTCGCGCTCGGCACAGTGGTGTACTTCGTGCTCGAGCTCCCGAACACGATCCCGCGCACGGTCGGGCGGCGGATCCGCGCGCAGCTCGCGAAGGACGGCGAGGAGGGCGGCGAGGGCGCGTTCGCGGAGACGCACGCGACGCGCGTGAGCCGCGAGACAAGGAAGGTGCTGCGGCTCGCGGCGTGGGACCTGAAAGAGCGGTTCCGGACGACGTTCGAGGAGCGTGGAAGGGAGGTGCGCGGGGCGGAGGAGCTGGAGAAGAAGGCGGAGACGGCGTTGGTGTTCTTCAATGAGGTGCCAACGAAGACAAGCCAGGTGCGCGAGACGGCGGCCCTCATGGGCTCGGCATGAGCGTATCCGCAACCGCACACTTCTTCCTCGCATCTTCTGTCAAGCACACATCACTATGCCCCATCATAGAAAGACGACCAGATCCTTCGGACACTGAAGGAGTTCTCATCCCTGCTCGCTGCAATTTCCGTTTCCTCTCCACTCTTGCACGCTCGATGCCTTCGCACCCTGCACGATCGCTCATTGTTTTCCACTTCCTTCTCCAAATTTCTCTGCCTCAAATTATGCTTCATGAGGATGTATCATTTGTGTACGATTTTGAATGCAACACCTTGCGGACCAAACGTCCCAGTCATGTGTATACGTCAGTAATTTATGAACAAATAATCGACCACTCGTCCCGTACACCATAAACTTCGTATTACGAGGAAGATGGACGCACGCAGTAAGGGGATGATACGTTCTCGTTTATTGGGTCACAGTTCCAGGTTCGAAAGCACAATATTACATCTAATACACGAGAAATCCTTTTCTCAGTCCTTTACTATAATCTTTTGGTTCAACGCTTCGTCGCCTGCGTGTCTATATCCAATCGCCTTCCTTGATCCTCCGGGCCTCCTATTCGACTTTGCACTCGCGCAACGACATGCTCATTCGAGCTGCGCAAGCCCATCGCGGATGTACTCTTCGAAGATCGCCTTGTAGTCCTTGTGCCAGCGGCTGAGCGCAGGGCGGCCCTCCGCGACGTCGCCCGCCGCCCACATGATGCGCAGCTGGTCGACCTCGCGCCGCGTCTCGTTGTCGGGGCAGATGACGTAGAACTGGCCCCGGCGGACCTGGTCGAGCTGGCAGCGCACACAAAGCGTCAGCGGGAGGAGCGGGCCGGAAACAGGACATGCGGCGCACCATGTAGAGCACGGTCTCCTGGGCCGTCCACGCGCCCGCGGGCTTTTCCTTGTTGGCTGTCGCGCCGGTCATGCTTGTGAAGGTCCATCCGGGGCTGGGTGGCGCCACGCGTTAGCACCCCGCCGGGAGAACAAATAGACGAGTGGGGACGTACACGAAGAGATGGGCGGTTACGTTCTGGGAGGGCTGGTTGCGGAGCTCGTGCGCAAGTCCTTCTGTGAGCGACTTGACCGCTGCCTTCGACGCGTTGTAGGCAGCGTTGCCACTATAAACTGCGGGTCAGCAGTCTCGTCATATGTGCAGCGGCTGGAGCACGCACGGCGGGTTCGTGATGCCCTGCTTGGAGCCGGTGTTGATGATCATAGCTTGATTTTCCTGGTGCAGAAGAGAAGGAACGAACGTCTGCTGCACGTTGATAACACTGGTAGGGGAAATACTGAGGAGCGCACTAGAAGATATGGGATGGTACACACCCAAAGACGTTGACCTCGAAGACCTTGTGCCAAGCGTCAAGGTCCGCCCAGGACGTGCCCCGCGGGCCAATCCCGGCGTTGTTCATGAGCACGGCAACCTAGAGCACACCAGCGTGTGAGGTTACAGGAACAGAGGAGCGGGTAGGGGGTAGGGGAAAGAAGATGTTTGCGAACGAGTGTTCTCTAAGCTACGTGGTGCCCTGTACGCCCGCTATGTCCGTCTGTCAAGATGACAGGCGGCGGACGCGCGGACGAGACGTCGACGATCTGCTGGTATACGGGGAGACGTGTAAGTCGTCAGAGCCACACTGTATATCAGTGTGCCCCGCAGGCAGATCGTCGGAATCGGAGTGTGGAGGAGAATGGGGGATCCGCGGACGCGGGGCGCGGAGTCGGCGCGTCGAAGCTCACCTCGCCCCAGGCCTCATAGACCTTGTCACGGAGGCGGACGACCTGCTCGAGGTTGCTGACGTCCGTAGGGACGACGAGCACATTGGCCTCCCCGACGATGGCTGCGACCTCCTTGCCGGTCTCAGCCAGGCCGTCTAGGTTCACGTCGGCCACGGCAATCTTCATGCCGACCCTATCAATATTCCAAGCGCACAGTCAATAACGGTTTTATAGTCAAACGTCGAGAAACGCACTTGGCGAACTCCACTGCAGCAGCACGTCCAATACCACTGCCAGCTCCGGTGATGACTGCGACACGACCTTCATGAATGACCGGGTGCACGCTGCCGTCGACTGGTGAGATCGGGTTCTCGAAAGCCCTCGAGGAACCGGGCCTGAGGGGTGAATGAGAGTGGGGTCGACTACCGTTGAGGCTGAGGGACATGGCGGATAGCTTGCTGGCTGGTGTAGAGGATATGATGGTTCCGAAACAAAAAGCCTTTGAAATGTTTCGATTCTGGTGTTTATGTACTATCTTTGGCGCCCGCAGACTAATTCGTGACGTTGGGGGTCGCCGAAAGGGGGAGATCTCCCGGATTATCCTCGAGCTAAACATGCGGTTACTCCCAATCTGCAACGTTGCAATCTTGTCGAAAATATACGCGATTTTGCAAATAGAACGTGCAAGAGTCAGGCAACGAGGTGGCAACCAACAGTGGTCAGGAGGAGGAGACAGGTGAGCAGCAGCGCTAGCCACACTTGTGGTGGTCGTGTCCAAGTCAAGATTTCGGCCGACTCGCAACTCGCGCTCTGTAGCAGATACTCACGCTTATCCGGATATCATGGGTATCACGAAGGCAGGCACGAATCTCAGGATGATCCCGACTTTCGGGACGGTCTCGTGGCAGACATTGTTCTCAGTATTTGTGGCGCTATCCGTTGTTGTCTGACTGCGTCCACAAATCCGCCTCTGACTCAAGCTACCCAAATCTGACTCGTTCGCGGCCAAGGTCCGGTCAGTAAACTGACAAGTGCCATGCGGGTCGCCCATGAAGGAAGTAAATTCACTACGCAGTTGCCTAACGTGTCTCACAGGAAATTACCCGGACCCCTTTCAGCGTTTCATTTTGTCATCAACGTCAGTAGTCGGCGATGTGGCTCGAGTGCGTGGTTTCGTAGTAGGTGCAACCGCCCGGGGCGCATACTGATCGCTTTGCATGATAGAAGTATGACGTTGGGTAGATTCGGGGCACCATCTAGCCTGACCGCCACAAAGGCAGCTGCGCCGGTCCGCCATACTCGTCTTGGGTCATTACGCCTAGTTCCCTCTGTATTGCAGGGTATTCGAAATCAACTACGGGTGTGCGAAGTTAGGGTTGCGCGAAAGGAGGTTCCAGGCGAGCTGATTTTCACTCACCTTCTTGGCTGACGATGCAATGCGCAGCGAATGTGTAGAATGACCTCAGTTCATCGCAGTTCCGTCGTTCCCACCTAGACTTCCAGGAGAGAATCAGTCTACGGAAGGAAGGCTTTGCCACCAACAGCTGCGCCTCAGGCATGCTCAAAAACAGTGCGGCATGTACACCTGGCATACGTAGCTCCTGAATGCTAGGAGACCACGCGAGTGCGTTCGCTAGCCAATGCGGAATTTGACTGTCAGCACATTCCACCCGAGTCTACATCCGAGATAGATGGTGAGCCCATCGTACATACTCGCCGAGACAAACAAATACTCACCAATCTATTCCACAATGGTATCTGTCCGTGTAGGCCCTCGGTAACGTCTCGGGACTTCTCGTTCAGACCCCCGTCTCTCCTTCTGTTTTTCGACGACCAGGACAGCAATAAACGTGTCGGCGACAGATACCCAAGACCACCAGTCAGGCCGCCTACAGTTTCTTCCGCGCCGAAGTGCATCGACAGTCTGAGCGTATGAACAGTGGGGCCCACAGCCTGCAGGACTTGCCGAAATGGTAGGGAGAACGGCGACTGGCGGATTCCTGGACCTGCGGGATACAACGCGAGCCTTTTCACCTTCGTCGCCAGCCCCGGGTTGTTCGACAATTTGATGTTGAGGGCTTTAGCTTCCTCTGCGCTGCGCACAGAAACAGCTTCGTACAAGTACCCCTCACCCGCCACGAGCCATGTCCTGCAGACAAGTAGAACCGCGGGAGTGCGCCGACAGGATCCGAACTTCGGCCAGTCCTCGTCGCTGAAGAAGGCTGGACCAGCGAAGTGCTCTGTGGGAAGGTAGAGGGTATACTCTAGGATCTTGTTGAGGACATACGCTGGTAGGAGATGGATGGTGATGGCTGGAGCGTTTGGAAGCGTGTGAGCGGACGAGCCTGCCTGCGGAAGCACCTCGAGCGGCATCCTAGAGGAGTCGGTATATCTGTTCATGAGTGCCAGGGTGATAATTTCTTGCTGCTTCCTTTCTGCGATGGGACAGTTATATATGCTGTGGCGAGGTTATATGGATGCGTAATTGACCATAAATTCACATCCGCCATTCATTTACCTCGCCGAGTGGCGAGCTGTCGAAACATCCAGCCCTTTCCAAGGAACATCAAGGGTTCCCTTGACCAGCGAATCGGAACGTATCAGGTAGCAGGGTCCGCGGAAGGAGCTAGGCATCATGGTATGATGACTTACCGCATCTCGGACTACAGCGTTATGTACATCCCTTGTTCTTCATTGTCCTGTGCCACACGGGTGCTATTACCTTATCATAAGGTCCTTCATGACTTCTCTCGTATCTCACGGTCCCACATCATGCTGATCGGCGACCTTGCAACGGTACGTACTCCTTGATCCAATTCGCCGTCTCCTCTGTGGCGTTCCACGCGACGTGGAGTGGCGGGAGCGTCCAGCTTTCGTCCGCATCGGGTGCAGGGCATATCGACAACGCCGCCAAAGTCATGTAGGTGTGGTATGGATCTAGGCCAAGGTATAATAGCATCAGCATGATGCACGCCACACGCAGGAAAAAGGGGGCGTACCTGGACGACCCTGCGGCGCCTTACAAACGCCACCGAATTTGAACTGGCATTCTGCTAAGAACGTCGCGAGCGCATTCGCGTCAATCAGGTGCTCTACGCCCAATAGCTGCGATGCGGGGCTGATAAGCTTTCTTTGCGCCCTAAGAACGTGTCTGTGTATTATGGTCTACACACCTGGAGAGAGGCGCTGCACCAGAAGCAATAGCACGCGTCGGCGAGCTTGTTCGTCCGCCCCGAAAAACCCCCGTTTGTGACTTGATTGTCCAATAGCCACCGAATGGTTTTGGAGCGCTGTTCTGGAGAGATCCATGACTCCCCGGGGCTCGATGAAACGGGCGCCGCCAGCGCGAGGCAGGCCAGCGCACAATATGTAGTACCGCCTGCGATACGGTGATAACTGAGTGACTCGGTGATATGAGAATGTTGAGGATTTCTTACCAATAGCCTCCGCGAAAGCTGTTTGTGCGAAACCGCCCTCGTGGCTCTACACGCGATGTCACTACACCATAAATTCAACGCGAGTTGCCAGGGCTTACGGCACACTGCTGAATATATCTGATTGACCGAGGGAGGTCTACGCCCGACCAATCGTTCAGCATGCTGCTGATCGCGAAAGCACAATACACCGAGCGGAGGTCCGCTTCTCCGCCATTTGGCAGAGGCGAGAAGCTTTGAACGAGTTGGTTAATTCGCACCGCGGCAACAGAATGGAACTACACACCTGCCATCATCGCATTGGCACGCTTTGACGAACTGTATTAGCCCGTCCCTATCGAGGCGCGAGAAACCGTCGCGCAGAATGGCAAGAGATAGGATGGCGGTGTACGTCATGATCAGACTAGGCGTGTCGCATACAGTGTATTGCTCGCGATCCTGTGGGGCTTTGTAAAGACAGAGATCAGGGTCGACAGATCGCGTGCAGCGCTCACCGGAGACTCGACTTGGAGGTCCGGTGTCATATACGAACTTCCCTTGAAGCCTGTTCCGAAGGGACCACCTGCATACACGTATCAATCAGTCTAAACGACGTGAGACACGTCGTAGAACCAGACAGACAGACTTGATTGCTGCGACCATATCCATGCTCTCCATCCTTCGCGGTCCGCCTCCTTCGTCTTCGAGTCGAGGAGGCCCATGATGTCCAGGCTTCCTAGACTGTAGAATCCAATCGCCATCCTGTTCTACATTGCTCAGCCATGACTCAAGTAATATGAAGACCGAAGGCATCTCAGATGGAGGTCGTGCGCACCTGGAGGGGTCGGCCTCGACTTGGCTCCCGGGAAGACCATGCAAGCACCGGAGGCAGTGATTTGCGTGACCTGTACGATTCAAAGGCACGGGTTGTGGGGTCCCTTCCTGATGTTCAGACATTTGGGTATTCGCGGAAATTTCGTGTAAATGTTGGTATTGGCGTGGTTGTCGAGGTCAAGTTCGCGGATCGAGCGCCTCCATCAGAGCGTGAATCAAAATCGCGATCAAATTCGAGCTGGGAGTATGTACGGGCCCGCCTTCGAGCTTCGAGCTCCTACCTCAACCAGCGAAATTGCACAATATGGAACAAATTACATAGTTTGTATCACGGCTGGCGAAGAGCCTGTGGCGAAGTATATATCGAGCCGCCATCGGGGTCGAGCACATCACGTCCGTCGTCGATCCAAGTGGGAAAGCGCTCGAGAGATATTGCAGGTTACTTTTCACGTTCATCAAGCCTATCGACCGCTACCGAGTCACCGCAGATCGCGTACCGCATACTCAAGACAAGACGGAATCGCAAGAAATGGCACCAGAACGCGTGAGAAATTGATCTGTTTCCTTTTAAACATCATGCGGGTGAGTACCCTCTCAGTCTTGCTCGACTGCCACTGTCTGTCCTGTCGACGCAGCCAACAAACCTAGTACCAGGAACTAGCCGGCCTGCAGATGTCCGCACCGCTACAAAAGGACAGTCTTGAGGAGATCGAGCTCCCTGTCCTGGACACTGCCAGTCCCGTAACCCAATCTGCCACTCCGGGGCCCCCAGTGGAAGAGATCGAACGCCTGGACGTACCTGCAGACAATGAGACAGCTGCAGCCCAAACTGAAGCTGCACGCATAGACAGAAGAGGACTTTGGTCTCTGGGGGCACAGCACTTATCGAGGTGAGTGCTGAACCTGCTGCACGCAACGTTTGGTTGAATCATTTCGTCTACTAGCGCGTGGGGAGATAGGACAGCGGAATTCGCATTCTACTTGTACTTGATACAACTATTCCAGTCGACACTCCTCCCTGCATCCCTGTTCGGTTTCTTTACAACTGGTGCGTCGATCAGCAGGCTCGCGACGAAGTGGAATGCTAACCGTAATCTAGGCATTGCCATCCTGTTCTCGGGCCCTGTGGGCACCCTCGTCGATCGCATTCCCAAGTTACAGTTCGTGCGCTGGTGCATCCTTCTCCAGAAGCTCTCTGCGACGGGTGCCTACGCTTGCTTCCTGCTCTTGTTCGCGACCCCACTGCAGCACCGTGCTTCGATCGGTTTAGGCGCGCCTCCCCTCGTTTGGGTGCTTTTTGCCCTGATCACCCTATGCGGCTGCGTTCTTAAGCTAGCGACTGTCGGCATCTCAGTGGCAGTTGAACGAGACTGGGTCACTTGTATCGCCGAGGGACATGACGAGCATCTCACGACGCTCAACACCATCCTGCGGCGCATCGATCTTGTCTGCAAGCTCTGCGCGCCTCTGTTCGTCTCCCTACTCACTACCGTGGCAAGTTACACCTTCTCTGTCGCGTTTCTGGTGGGCTTTGGTGTTGTGACGTTGGTCTTCGAGCTTTTCTGTACGTGTCTCTGAAGGAAGACATGGTTTCCAACGTTGACGCACATACACAGGGATACATATTGTCTACAATCGACTTCCAGCGGTGTCCCACGAGGATGCACGCGTTCATGCTGCGCGAAATGATGGCTTCGAACGATCGAGCTCACCAACTCGTGCCGGCTGGTCATTTGCATCGATCGAAAAGAAAGCTCTGCCATGGCTGCATAATCAGGTGTCTGACTGGGCGGAGTTCATTAGACACCCCATCTTCGGCAGCTCTTTCTCGATATCTTGTCTGTACCTGACAGTCCTCTCGTGAGTGTGGCTCAAATATTCGATCCTCTATCAACTCACGAGGTTCCTGCAGCTTCGACGGTACGATGCTGTCGTGGCTCAAGACTCACTCATTCTCTGACCCCTTCATTGCGGGTATGAGGGGCATCTGTGTCGTTGCTGGCCTCCTCGGCACCTTTGTCGCACCGTTTATGGAGAAGAAGCTTGGGTTAATACGAGCAGGTAACTGGGCAATCTGGTATGTCCTACCTCTTGTCTGCGGTACTTGGAAATCGACGTTTTGTGTCTAGGAGCGAACTTCTCTGCTTGATCCCGGTCTTGTTGAGCTTTTACGTAGACCCTCCTCGGGAAGGGATGCGCAGTGCTGGTTGGAACTCTGCCCTTCTGTTCACTGGTAAAGCACTTTATTATTGTGGTTGAATATTGTGCTGACTTTTGGCCAATCGTCGCAGGCATGGCACTGTCGCGTGTTGGACTGTGGGCTTTTGATCTGTGCCAGTTGAAAGAACTCCAGACTGGACTCATCGACCATCCTCGCCGGAACGCGATGTAAGCCCTGTTCTTTTTACTTGATATAAGCGTCTCACGCAAGTCGTATCAGCACTGGCCTCCAATTCTCCATGCAGAATATCGCAGACTTGCTGAAATACGTTCTGACTATCATACTTTCGCGTCCTTCCCAATTCCGCTGGGCAGCTCTGGTATCATTCGTTGCCGTAGGCATCGGCGCGATGAGCTACCTCGTATTTCTTAAGCGCATGCGGGGCCATATCATTCATCGGGAGTGGGTGGAACACCTACTTCTTACGAGCAAGGGTCCACAGGCCGCGTAGGACGAAAGAATACCTTATATGTATATTCCGTTTCGCATAGACAGGTAGACGGTGGGATCTTCAAAGGTCGCTCAACTTGAATCATACGACTTCGTGTCACTTCTCAGGGTGCGAATATACCGATAAATGCATACGCAAGTGCGTGAGGAGATTGCTAGTCGTGGACAATGTTAACCAGGTTACACACGACTGGCGTTTAAACTGTTTGATCGCCGGAGGTCGCCGCCCGCCGCCGATGCTTTCCTTCCAAACGATAGCACGCGACTTGGTCGACTTGCTTCATCGCGTTCTCCTACCTAGCGAGAACAATTCACAACGCCCAGGGTATCACATACACACCATTTCCCAGCGATACTGACACTAACAGGGCATGTCTTTTGACAGAGTTCAAAGTATCCCGCTATTCAACTGAGAGAATTTGGAGAGAATATGAACATCCTGCGCGTCTTCAAGTTCGTACACCATGATGGCTGTCTGCGACAAGCTGCCGCTGGTCGGCTTGTGTTGAGGGGTGCTCGGTGGCAATCGACCTTACCTCGACAAGAGGAAATGGCTGTGAGTACTCCATGTGAGTTACGTCTGGTGGCTACTCACGACTTTACGAAGCAAGTCATCACTTGATACTTGGCAGGACCCCCGCCCACATGTTATCAACTCTTTAGATCCGAAGACGCTCACTTCCAGCGACTTCGTCGATCTTTCTGGGCTGCGTTCAAACCTCTTCACTGACGGCGTCATCAATTATGATGGACGACCCTGGACGTACCGAATCATATATCCTGAAGGATTTCCTCCCGGGACCCACGGATTCCTCTACGTCCGGAAACCACCAGCTTGGGCATCACCACTAGTATCAGCGCTGCGCTTCCGTGTCACCGACAGCGCAGATCCAGTCACATTTGGCACTGGGCACGACCTGCAACATCATGGGACTTATTGGGAATGCCCCCTTATCTACGGTCATCACCAGAACCCCGCCGTGCGACGATTGGTAGAGAAGGACGGGCTTGTCCCACCCTCGGTGCTCGAGGGGTCCGCATTTAGGCTCGCCAGCTATACCGGTGACAATGCTGGTGATGTAAGCGCGAACCTCCCGCTGTTGTACGCGCGGAAGCAGCCGTTTGTTTTCAGTTTCAACCGGCACTACAATCGCATATTCGTTGCTGGCAAGACTGACGTTGCTGGCGGCGAATATGACGCGGGCGAGGACATCCTCCTGAGACTACGCATCTCCGCGCCTTCAATATACGCCAAAGAATACTACGAGGAGTACCGAGCGGCCCGGCGCGCGCAAAGCAAGACGGGCGGACGCGACCGAGTGCCAGTTTTGGCCTTACGCGAGAAGTTCCCGACGTTGTTTGATGGTAAGTATCACGAATGTTTTATGCTGCGTTGTCTCATCCCTGTCCAGGCCTCGCACTGCTGCGCTTTGAACTGTCGATGCTACAGGAGCACTGGGTTGTACAAACATTGGTCTTACGCGTCACGAAGATTCTTAAACCCGTTACAATCAAATCTGGCTCCTTCGACTCATCGTTCACTGTACCGGACATTACAGAAGGCTCCTTACTACCGACGGTCGATGAGAACGGAGGCTGCAAACCGTGGACCCTCCCGATCGTAGAGGGAGGGTTCAAGGCACGGACATTGGCTGCTCTGCCTTTGGCTCCTGCAGGCGAGTTCCCCGAATGAGGCTACAAAGGTGTCTCCTTGATTGTCTTGTCGTTCGTCGCTAGTAAGGCCTCCCTCCGAACTCGATATTGGTTCAGCGCGCCAGTATACAGCCTTATACATCACTTTGACCCGTAATAGTTGTATATCATAGACTGCATACATGACCTTGTGAGGAGTTGGTGGTCTCGACTCCCGACATTGAATGCTCCCGGGCGTCTATGATGTTTGATCGCCGGAGAGGTCGCCCCGCCAGCCGCCGGCAGCAAGCACGGTGCTTCACCGCCGTGTTTTTCACTCAGTGCGAACGGCTCAAAAAGTTACTCAGGGTACTGCCATTTCCATGCGAGACTGACCTAACACTAATAGTGCATGTCTCCTGACAGACTCCTCAAAGTACCACCCCCGCAATTTGACTCGAGCTCGCCATGAACACCCTTCGCGTCTTGAAGAAGTTCGTACACCATAATGGCTGTCTGCGACAGGCTACCGCTGGTCGGCATGTGTTGAGGGGTGTTCGTTGGCAATGGACCTTACCTCGACGAGAGGAAACAGCCGTGAGTACTGTTGTAAACGCCTAACGCCGGGAGGATTCCCCGGCTTTGGTTATTAGTTCCCACGCTGCTACTGGCTCCG
>ALYI01003449.1:0-40285 GCA_001969225.1 Ceriporiopsis andreanae CBS 279.92
TCATTTTCTCGTGATGGCAGCATATCGTTCTCGACCTCGACTCTCATAAACTGATTGGGTCGAATCACAAACTCACCAGCCCGCGGCGATCGTCTTCCTGGTAGCCCCACGTGAACAAGCGTCCATCCCATCGCCCATCCTCGCTGGCCTCGTTACGTGCCCCATTAGCTTTAACATCGCCAACTTCAACGCGCCGATCTGGGTCAAGTACTTTAGGGCGTTCTTGTGCATGTCTGGGTTGTACGCCGTGGGTATCATATCATGGCAGGATATCATGTGTATCTTAGAAGGCTAACCGGCGTACGCTCCAGTGAGATCATCACCTTGCTGTCAAGACCTTCGAGCTCTCGCCTCGTACGGGAAGGTCTGTGTACCACCACGACTCGGCGACAGACACCCGCATGGCCAGAGGCTATCTCACATTACGCTCTCTGCTCCGTAGACCTTTGTGAACGAAAGTCATCACTAGTATGAGTCGCTGGACGAGAAGCACAGGAGCGAAGTTGTCGAAGTTCCCAAAGCAGGGAGGTGGGGACAGGCACCACGGGATTCGAAGGAAGGCAGCGCAAAAGCACGATGAGCTTAGGAGCGCGAGGCCCCAGAAAGGTTTCTAGTCTAATGGAAAAGCAACTTGACGGGGCGCCGAGCGCGCATTTGGGCGAAGGCACTGTGGATCTGGTATTCAATGGGTACCACCAGTCTTCGATTATCTGCTAACTCAGACGACGAGATCCATGCTCAGTGTTCTATTCGTTGGAGCCCCTTACACATTCCGTTTTGGCACTTCAAGCTGAATAGGCAAGCCTCAAGTCTTCTGTCAAGGGTGGATCGGATATTGTTCGAACATTCTACATCGCTCTGCCCAGCTCAAGTGCCGGCGCCGGGCACTCGACACTCACAGATCGAACCCTCCCGTTCACAAATGTCATGGCGGGCTCGTCACCAGTCGCTGAAGCCTCGAGCACGTTCCGAATGGCACCAGAGAATCCGAGCGTATCCTCCCAAGCGTAGTTGCCACACTAGAGGCGATTACTACAGACACGGGGCACCATGGACGCAAGCCCGCTAGCGTCGGTGCGCTCAAGTTGGCCGCCTCGTCAATGGCACTGCTCACGCGCGGTACATGTTTATCGCCTCAGCACTCCTTATTTATGGGAATCATAGATAATTAAACAATGGGAAGTACGACGAATCGCTGAGGAATGTCGTAGTGTGGGTCTCTTGGCAGAGCACTCATCGAACACATCATCTTCAACGCAACGGTAAGCAAAATTTATCTCGCTTAACCCTCTGGTGCTGGCCCGAGATCCGCTAGGACTTGTCAGGTGACATCTGGATTGTCGGCAAATCTAACGAACACCTCACGCGGAAACTGCCAATCGTTTGACTCGCCCTGCGGAATCTTCGGATGGGGTGGAAACTCTAGGAAACAGTACGCGCACATTGGATATATTGTTTGTAGGTGTCCCAAGGTGTTCACCATAGAATGATAAGGTCCCAGACTACGTTTCGTCGTCTCAGCACAACATTGTCCGTCGAACCGCCGTTCGGGTAACAATGGGTGCATGGTCTAGTATCTGGCACGTTGCTAGCCGCGTCTTCTAGCTGCTCCGTTTATCTAGGGCCTGCCGTCTCCCTGGCGGGACATGTCGTCTGCGCGAGAAACCGAGTATGATTACTATCAGCTCGCTTTGATAATGGTGTGTTCGTCTCAAATTCCACGTTGCTTCCTGTCTCAATTCTATCCTGGCAGCGTACGACATTCGTTTGGGCGGTATCGCGGGAACGCCAGATCGGTTCGGGCACGATTTCGACGATCGGCATTGGCACCGTGGTCTAACGTGAAGTAGCTCGCCGGATGGGAGTACACTTAGTGAGTAGCAAGTTAAAGAAGTTAAAGTCAGCATTGACGGAATGACAGCAGCCGAAACGATCGCTATACGGACGACAAATGGGTTACGGCATCTCGTGGGCAATTCACTCCGCATTGAGCTCTCGTAATCTCTCGATCAGGATGTTTGACGTTACTCCCTGCTACCTTTAAGCAGGTTCTTGAGCTAGAAGTCGACCAGTCTCAAAACACAAGCAACGATGCTACTCAAATTCGTCGTTGGAAATTTATTCTCGCCTCACTAGGGGGACCCATGGCGGTTTACCCTTCTCCTCCTCCTCCTCTTAACCTTTGTACTCGCTACCTTTTTCCAATGCTCAGCGCTGAGCCTCTCTCGGAGTCTACTCCCTCGGCCGTCTGACCTCCTGCCTTACGCGCACGAGCGAGGCGGAAGATGATTCTATACTTAGGATCGCCGATCGTGCCTGTGAAATACCTCGCATCCACTTGTATACGTCACTACGAGAAATGATAGTAGGTCAAAAACTCCCATTAAAGGTCGGTCGAACCTGAGTTGTCTGTCTGCATGTCTAAGATACAATGCCTGCGCACGGAAAGAAAAGATAGTCAATTACACCGAACGTTTGATGTAGCTCGTTCACAGGCAGACCAGTGCCAGTGCAAACCATAGAGTAGCTATAGCAGGCTCTCGCCGCGCCTGCGGCCGCGGCAGCCGGGTTCGCTCAGGCGGAATAGGCGCCACATTTCCGCATGAGAGTCGAACGTGAATTGAATAACTAGCTCCCTTCCGCCTTGCCTATCGTTCACAACACACTTTCATTGCTGATTATGGCCAGATACAAATCGTCCAGGGCGGGAAGGTTGAGGTTTCGAATCATGGACGACACGAATCACGCCCCGCAAGCAGGGAAAGTGCGGAAAGTCGCATCGAATCGAATCCGTATGCACGCATTGTCCGGTGGCAACAGGATCTCTGTGCGTATGGGGAAGGTCCGTATCGGACAGCAAAATCGACAGAACAGCTACGCCACCACTCCAGAACCAGAGTCAGAGCCTGTGGGTCTGTCAGCAGACGACAACAACGTGGCACCGACGAGCCCACCCTCTCTGAATACCTCAAAACGACAGAGAGAGCGGAGGATTGTATGTTGTTCAGCTCTCCCAGTGTACATGCGCTCCTGACGGCCCGTACAGGACAGAATGAAGGCGTGGATGCCCTTCCGAGGGGTATACCTGGACGAAATTTTGCGTTCAGAGGCGCCAGAGACCGCAGAACCAACCTGTCAGGGGAGGAATTGTCATGATAAAGGCGTGTATCGTTGTCAGGATTGCTATGGACAACATACCCTTTGCCAAGACTGCCTAGTCATCAGCCATGAGGGACTGCCGCTGCATCGTATCGAGGTTTGAGCGTCGCTGTTGTCCTTACTGCTGTGATTTTGACCTTGTGCCTATGTAGGAATGGTGCGGAACCCATTACCGGAAGTCGTCCTTGAGAAGCCTTGGCTACTCAGTGCACCTCCGTCATAGTGTCAGCTCTCCGTGTCCAAACCCTGCAAGAAGAGCAAAGGCCTTCGTCGTCTATGACCTGACCGGATTGCACGTAGTCGATACAACATTTTGTGGTTGTTATGACCCCGACAGTGGGTGCATCACCTCATCGGCACAGTTACTTCGCATGAAGTGGTATCCAGCTACCCGTGCTCGGCCGGCCACCGCGTTCACCTTTCGGCTCCTGGACTTCTTTCTGGAGCTGACCTATCAAGGCAAGACAAACGTATTCGACTTCTATAGAACACTGGAACGTATCTCAGATATATGCGAGGTAGAACCACGCAAGGTGAGCGAAATACTGATGTGTCGTACCCGTTCTACACCGTATCAACATTTTGATCCAGGACTGTTACAAGAACCTCCTTGACGCCATCCGGCAGTGGACAAATCTCAAGGCACTCAAACGTGGTGGGAGAGGCCACGATCCAGGCGGAGTTAGCGCCACAAAGGAAGGATCGCTCGTGGTGGAGTGTCCAGCTTGCCCTCACCCAGGCAAGAACCTTCCCGAAGGCTGGGAGAACGCGTCATCAGATGTCCTGTCAGTTTAGTCCGCATCATTCCGGCGACTTTGACTCATACCTTGCTAGTTGGCTGTACAGGTTGTTCATCATGGTCGATGCAAACTTCAAGCTTCGCTTGAAAGATAGAAAAGCCGATGATGTTTCATTGTCGCCAGGATGGGGATACTATGTAGAGGATTCCAAACTGCAGAAGCACTTCGACAAATTCGGTTCGATTGTAGATGAGGTTCAGTTTCCTGTTTATATTCTTTTCTGCAAACCGAACTTATATCTGTCCATAGAAGAATACCTGCTCAGCTGAACATGATGCCATACGCAAGGCAAATCTCCATAAAGAGGGTTATCTCGCATCTGGATGTGGCGCTGCCTTCTGTGCACGTCACTCACTTGTCCGTGGAAATGGCATAGCAGATCTCCGTAAAGGCGAAAAGTACGAGTTCAAAATATGATCCATTGATTCCTTGTGCAGCGTGCTCAGACCCTTTTATAGATACTGCATCATGGATTATCTTCTTTTGTCATCCCTCATCGGTAGCTTCCTTCTCGCTCTCCTGATCTCTTACGACATCGCCTGCCAATTTTCAAAAAACTTTGTCAGACGCATGGCAACCTATCCTCAACGCCTGTCCATTGATACAAGCGAGGTGGAGATCCAGTGGGTCATTCCGAAGAAGCATTGGCCCAATCATGGCCCCAAACACTCCAGATATTCCCTCAACTTTGTTCGTTGGGTAGCCAGAACCGTTGGCGAAGGAATTGAGGTCGCTTGGGCCCACATGAATCCTGTTGCACTCAGTACACGAGAGATGGCGCCATCATTCAGACGGGAAGTGCTTGATGCCCACTGGAATTCCTGGAACTGGCTCAAAACCATCCATCTTGGTATGTGATCCTTCTCATATATCGCACAAATAAGAGGATATTTATTAGTTTTTGTCATCAGGTGAATACCTTTTGCGTTGTCTCAAAGAAGCATATGATATGGAGAAGAAACAACGTCTTGCTTTCGAAGACTTTTCATCTACTTATTCACCCACCGATGTCGCCAAGTGGGAGAAAGCTTATGAGGAGTGGTGCAATGACCCGACAATTACCCCTGATCCATTTGAAGAGCCAATCAACCGTATGTTGGCAATTACTATCTCAGGTGGTTCAATACCGATTTGGCTCTACAGAAATAACTATGAACGATATTCGTCTGCGTCTTGCCCAAGAGGATCAGGCTGAGATTGAATCAGGTCTTCCTTCCGTCCACGAGGTTTCGCCAAACCAGTTTCTGGATATGGGATTGAAGATCGAAGAGCAGCAGTGAGCATTTAAGTGTGTTGCTATTTACTGACTACTAATAGTGCCGCACAGACGCATTCTCTATTCCAAGAAAAAGGGTAAGAAGAACATTTCTGATAGGACTACCCTCCAGAACAAGAAGAATGCGCTAGCTCGCCGAATTTCTGTATGGAAGAATATTCAAGCTGTTCATATGCCTTTCGTCGCGTCGATACCATATGTTTCGGCAGTCCCCTCGACAGATCCGGCATTGGATTCTCACGAGGACCTATACAACGACGACGATGATATCAGCGATGTTGGCGAGGAGGAGGACGATCTCGACGTCGTTGAGGACACGGCAGAAGAAGAGGACGAGGACGGAGACGGTTTTGCAAGCCAATACCCTGCTTCCACGGGTGCCAGCCACAGCGCGGGAGTCCAGTTGTTTCTTCCATCACAGATCTCACGCGAGCGCAGAGCACTCCCAGGGATGGCACGTCTTGTGCATACCGAGATCTCTCTGCGGATTGCGCAAGCAGACGACGCTCTTGCTGACATCCGTCGCCTACGCCGTGTGGTAACTGGAATCACCCTGTTCAAACGGATTAATGTCTCTGGTGATGGAAACAAAGCCAATACCCGAATTCGCTCCATGTATTCAAGATTCCTGGTGAAGATTGCCATTCGTGCGGGAACCTATCGCGCTGCGTACGCCGCACTCTGTTCATTGGACCAGGACGGTGATTGGCGTAGTCGGCTCCAGCCACTGCTTCCTACAGATATTCGTGGACCTGGGCGTGGCGACGAAGTGCTCGGCGAGGGGCGATATAAAATGTCCTGGATCTGGTTGGTTCCGGGAGTTCGCTCTGGCGAGACTCGGTGCGATACTGGCTCCCAAGAATTTGTGGACAGTATCAGGGTCGAATGGTCCCGCACCAAGGCCCGTGCCGATCGCTGGACTGAAGAGCGAATTCTCCTTCAAGAGGAGATGCGACGCGTTCTTGCCTTCCTGGAATGGAAAAGAGTAT
The DNA here is from genome assembly GCA_001969225.1 of Ceriporiopsis andreanae CBS 279.92. Lineage (NCBI taxonomy): Eukaryota > Fungi > Basidiomycota > Agaricomycetes > Polyporales > Meruliaceae > Ceriporiopsis > Ceriporiopsis andreanae. Next base: position 6,225 of record ALYI01003449.1, read on the forward strand.
GGTGGCTGGGCCAAGAGAAGCGTCGAAGCGATACAGGGCCAGCTTTGCAACTTGGACTTCGGGCTTATGCCTATAAGCAGGCGGACACCTATCAGAGTCTTATCCAAAAGTTCGCAGCCTTATGGCTACCTTTTCTACTCAAGAAAGGTGTAACACCCGATTGGAAGGACCTGTATGCCACATCGGGATCAAAAACATCTTCTACCCGTCTTCCTCAAGTCGTAACTCGTTTACCATTCCCTCCTATGCATGGACCAGGTCAGGCGGATGGTGAAGATTCAGATACCGATTACGACAGCTCAGGCGGTTCCTCTGTAGATCAAAATCCAGATTAGGTCTGGGGACCGGAGGTGCAATGTTGGGGGTCTTAGCTCGGTCGTTCCGGGATCGCGTGCCTCACAAGATTTCGCAGACAACGACCGCTCCCCGCGCGAAGCTAGCCCGGCTGCGGTCATATCCTAGTTTGCCGCTCGCTGGATTCAGCGCAGCGCCTTGTGCCGCCTTATTATCATTCGGTGATAGGTTATACAGTCTGCAGAGGACAGCTGTTGGGCGTAAGTGCAAGTCGATCGTAATTTAGTATGTATCTCATACGGAGAGCAAAATGACACTCATCATCAGGATTAAATTTAATCAATGTATACTTCGTCGTTAGGTCGTCATGCAGAACCTCTCTACCTCGTCATGAAGTCATGCGGTTGATATTGGTTTTCTGGTTCTCGACGAAGCGCTACTCGATCGGGCAAGATTGACGATACCGATGAACAGCGTCGGCAATATCGGGTCGATACAGCTACCAGTGATGATCGGACCCTCAAGGACCCTCAAAGGGAACGCCAATAATACATTCACGCAGTTATGACCAGCTGTAGTTACTGCTCATTCGGAGCCGTACCACGCCAAAGATATACTGTGTGTGCAACCCTCTACTCTGAGTCCTCCACCTTTGTAGGCCCGGAAATCAACGTCGGCACCCGGAATTTCTAAAGGATTCTGCTCAATAGTCCATAGCTGACGTATGTCTAAGGATGAGAGGTATGTGTCGAGATCGTTGAAAACAGCGTTGCAGGAAGGGATGTGCGCACCGGACCCGGAACAGGAGGTAAAATGTCCGGTGGTTCGTGGTTCGTGTTGTGGAGTGAGCGAGACACCAATCGGAGAAGACAGCACTATCGAGCGGGAGACTTGAGATGAGCTAGTGCTAGGCGGTGTGCTTCTCTACCGGGAGGCACACGTATCAGCCGGCCCGTCCGCGAGTGCGTCATTTCGTTGGGAGTGATTCTGGGGGTCTCCAGCCTCTTGCAGAGCTAGTGCGTCGACGACGACGCTTGCGTGGTTTCTGTTTCTGTCTCCGTCTCCTCATCCTGCATCTGACGTGTTTCGGCTTGTGTAGAAACCGGTCCGCATCCTCCGAGTCGTGCCTGCCGTTTGATGTGGGAGGTGGAGGAAGCCCTGTATCGTGGCCGTGATGTATCCGATTTGGCATTCTGTGAGGCTATCTGCTTCGTTACATGATATCCGCCATATCGAGAATCACTGGCACCTTGGCGTGCCATTCGTCTGCATAAGAAAGACATTAGTAGATGGCTCAGTGCTAGAAAACATGTCAGAGCCCCTGACATCAACGCACTTTGGCTGTCCACCACCATTAGCAGCGATCATATCACCAACAATAGTCGATTGGACCGAGCGTGTGCCCTGGCGTGAACTTGATGAGATACTCAACCGTTCGCTGCGTTTTTGGATCTCCATTGATCTCTCGTATCGGGAGAAGTGATTCGTCTGAAAGGCTGGGAAAGTGTGAGTCAGAATTGATGAAAAGAAAGAGACACAATACCAAGGCATCACTGTCCGCATATCTCTAGCCGAGGTTTTACCTTCCACGCGGTACAGCCTCGTCGGCAGCCAAGTAGCTTTCGTGGCGGTTGTGCTTTCCAAGAACTTGACTGCAATTGTGGCAGGATCGGACAGGTCCCCGCCATATGCTGGGAGATCGAGAAATGTATCGAGCACGTCTGCGAATTACGTTTTGAGAGACAAGCTACAACAGATATAGATTCAACTCACCAGGACACGATGTGGATTGAGACAGAAGATACTGAGTCAAAGGATCGTCTTCACGGGTACATTCCAAGTGCCATTGCAGGGCAGTGACAAGGCGACGCCAGATATCACGCCCAAAGATGAGGGACCCTAGATTGAAATGCTTTGTCTTGAGAGCTTCCAACATCAACATTGGCTCGAAAGAGTCGTGAACGGACTCGCCGCTTGCAGCGGTATCCTGAACGACGGAATATATGAGTGCAGTTCGAATATACATACAAGACTGCTCGGACAGGCACGTTCGATGAGACGACTCATACGAGGTGTCATGTATGTCCGGGACTTGCCGTGTACAGCAAGGTTTTCGAGATATTCAAGGCGTTGCTCGACTGTGACGGCGAGCATAAAATCGTACATATACCTCTGGGCAAAGTTCCTGTGCAGTTATGTCTACTTCTCTAGGATTTTCTGCTCTTGAAAGAAGTTGTGACGTATCATGCATCTTCAACTGCCCATTTCGCAGTTGTATAGAAAGCAAGCACCAGACGCGCGATCGGAGAGGCCGAGCCATGCAGTTGTGCTTCTGTCAAAGGCCCTAAGACCTACGTATACAGTGAGTCTTCTGTCAAAGGATGGCAAGATATTGGCGGGACTGACCGGCCTTGTAAAAATCTTCATTCGTGGTATATACACCCATACCCGCAAATATGGGATGACTGCGGACTCGAATGGTCGCATTTCCGGTGCGGTCTACACGATCGCTGTCTGCGCGGTGTTTCAGATGATCTGTGAGTTGTTGCAGGAAGGCGATAGTGTCCCGATAGACATCGACGTGTCGTGCCTTTTGGAGCTCCGGAAGGGATATCCCCCAATCCGGAATCTGCGCGCTCAAGGGTCAGAGCTGTCAGCAAGGTTGATAGAACCCACGACACACTTTGAGTAAGAAGTCCTTGAGAAACGCGACGAAGTGGTTCCTGAACTCGAAGGCGAGGCCAACCTTGGAGCCACGTTCCTAAAGAGCCGTTGTGAGACAGGGAGCGGCGAACCAGCGACAAAACGTACATTTTTTGATATCTTCATGATGGCGTCCTCCTAATCTGATCGTGAATATACCTGCGTCACGATGTGAGTAAGCTGGACTTGAAGTAAAGAGACAAGATCAGTCTGTGCAGTTTTATCGAGGGAAGAAACTACAAGGGAGGAAACTACACACCTGCGTCCAATGCATTCCCCCGAAGAATGTTTTGAACCCGAGTTGAACATCACGTGGCGACGCGACCACGTCGTTGAGGAAAAGAGCATGATCTGCGATAGATAAAGACTTTCCCGCTTTCAATTTGCCGTTCTTTTGAAACTTCGGCGGATAGACGGACAGGCCACCGCGATAAACCTCTGACTTCGGTGATAACTTGTACACCATCCCGGACCGTTGTGGAGTATTGCGCCCTGACCTAGCCTGTTCTTCATCCGTTGCGTCTGGCCATAGGCCTACCATACGGAGAGCAGGCGATCCAGGGCCCTCGAGCAGACGGTTCTGCACCTCTGCTTCGGTAACTTCTGGCATGCCAGTGTCTAGATGGGAAGGCTGCCGACGCGTTCAGAATTAGAGAAGGTGACAAAGCATTGTTTGACACTCACTGTAGCAGTGTGATACGCGTGAATTGGGACTCGTGAGGGTGAACTTTGTGAAGGGTCAGAGCATGGAACCTTGGGTAGTTTAAGTTCAAGCGTCGCTCCGAAAATAAACCACGCCGAACATTGAGCTACAAGCATTCCGGAAACGAGCGCCGTCCTGCCCGAATACGGTAACAATGCTCTATAAATCCCAAATGCGTAAATCAGGCAATGCATGAACAAACTCTCGCGTAATCATCGGTCTAGTTTCGTGTTAGATTTGCATAAAAAACGAAATCCGCGATTCGTACCACTTGTCCTCCCCAGGGAATTGCCTGCTAAGGTATAAGGTAAGACAGATGAAGAGATGCAGAGATGGATAGGATGCTAACGCACTCAAAAGGAACAGCCGCCTTTTATACGCCAGCCTGTCTTCGCGGTTTGTTTCATCAGTGGCCGCCGAGGAGTGAACGACAATGGACTAGAATGACGACGGTGGTCGGCGTGATCACGCATGACGATGAGAGAAAGTGCGGATGCAGGGAATTACGGTGAATGAGGAGAGTGATTGAGTGAGAGGCATTATACTGCGTGAAGTGAAATGAAGGTATGAGGATGAAACAGCGGTGGGCGAAACACGCGTTGACGCTCACGAGTCTTGACCTGCAGCGTGAAGCGCCGCAGAGAAGGATGGAGGTTTCAGGTTATACTGCGTGATCATGGTGTTAATTGGAATGAAAGGGAATGAGCGTAAATTACGAGAGGTGAACGGGAATGAGAGGAAATGAAGAGAAATGAGGGTGAGGTGAATTGCGATTATTCGCGGTGTCGATCAGACATCACACGCGACGCTCCCTTTTTGTCCGAGAAGGGCCCTCATAGTGGCATAGTCACCCTCGTACTACTGCCTCGGCAACGGTGCGCTCTTTGGAAAGAAATGAGGCCAGAGCACTGGCGATGGCATCCACCGCCGTATTTGAGAGTTGACTTCCGGTCATTCAAAGGGCGAGGGCGCGAAAGACGGTGATATGCTCAGGCTAGTACCGCGACGTCGGCCCCTGCACGACTCCCCAGCAAAGCAAATATACACGACCTACACTCACGACACTCCAGATCAATAGTCGTGGGATTGACGAGACGAAGGCGATAGCAGTGCGGCCAATGGCATGGATACCAGACACCCTGCGGCAACGTACAGTGTGCGCTTTGCTTGTAGAATCCCCGAAGATACTGGCGGCTCGATCCCATGATGACGGACGCTTCACCGCTGGGGAAGCGTGCAGGGGCACCACGCGCGTGAACGCGAGGGACGTCCGCCTGACGTGGAACAAAACAACTGCACGTTCTCCGCCTGCACCTCGATGTGGGGGTACAACGTCGACGCCCATTTTAGAGAGCTCCTTGCCGGACGTGGCGCACGCCCGTGGAGATGATGCGGAAGGGGGGAAGGGGAAGCGGTACCACCGGGTCCACCGAAGTACCCAAACGACAGTATGATGATGGAGAGGGTGTTTCCAAGCATGGAGGCGCGGGCGAAAGCTCACTACAAGAGGTAATCAGAGATGGTTTAATAAAGGACGTGTGGACTTGTACCTCGATACTCAAGGCGAAAATTGACCATGCGGCGATATTTACCAAAATCATGTCTACGATACAGACACCAAAGCCGTAGTGAAGTCGATTCCTGTGCATGCTGCACATGAAGTAGACCATCACGCCGATGGCTCCTGTACATGCACGGGCACGGGCATGAACTGGAACGCAGGCACGACCTGGAACGCAGGCACGACCTGGAATGAGGGCGGATCTTCCTCTGTGCGCCGTTGGGCTCCCGTCGAGCTAGCCGGAGAACATGATGACTATGGGTAAACCTAGGATCACCGCCTGCACGAAGTGCCCCAAGAGCTCCGGATACCCGCGCAACATATTCTTCGTCGCACTCGGGGTGAAGATGAACATCTGCTACTGCATGTTCGGACGCTTCCGCTGACCGTCGCAGAGGCGATCGTGTTGGCCTCGGGTGCCGTCATCGGAGTCGCGCGTTGCGCTCTCTGGTTTGGCCCTCCCACTCCCCCGATCTTGGGTGATCAATCCTTTGGACGATCGTCTCCTGGTACTCGCAGCTCGACAAGTCGACGAGGAAGTCCTACGGGTTCATCTGATCTTGTGGCTGGAGTTCAAGCGCGGCATGAAGAGCCCCACACGCTCATAGAGCAGGGGAATACTAGGAAAGGGGATCGCAGGGGAGCACGAGGATGTTAAGACGATTGTGGGGCCGCGTTTTACTGATCGGGAGAGCGTCTCGAGGAACTGAAATGCCATGCCGTGAACGACTCCATGTATCAGTCGTTGAGCCTATAGCGATGCAAGCAATGCAATCGTGCACTCACCCAGACCTGGAGGGACTTCATCCAACTAAGGACAGACGCAAACGAGGGCGCAGTCGTACAGTTGATCGACGGTCTACACTCTCGTCCCCAGAGATGCCTTTGCAACCCGCACTGTAGACCACAGTGACGGTAGCTTCCAGCTCATGTATCGTCTAATCGACGATTGACCCTCCAATGATAGCAATCACCTCCCCAGTCAGCGATGCTGAGCAATAGCAATACAGAGGTACCGCAATGGAGGGATCTTCAATTCTGAGATCGTAGGACGATGGAAAGATCTTTGATTATGTCATCGTGGGAGGATGCAAGACGGGCGAGTATAGCATCCTCCAGGCCGCTTGGGCTGAACGCACAATAAAAGACGTTAACAGTCTGAACTTTTATCACATGGTCCAAGTCATGCGTGACTTGCTTGAGCTGGCCCAGAGGGACTTCAATTTGGTAAGATGCGGAGAACGCGCCGAGTGCGCTTCGATGTCGACTTGGAAACTTGCCGACAGGCAGAGATACTACCCCGGCTATTGATAGGTTGGGCCTCCACTACAGAGTCCCAGTCCTGCTGCGTCGTCTTGATCTAAGTCGTGTAGAACGTCAAATGGAGAGAATGCGCCGAAGCGTCCTGCGCTTCAAGGTCGACTTGGAACTTGGCGCGGCAGAGCCACCGCCCTGTGTGGCACTAGGTACGTCATCAGCGAAGGTTGAGAATGAAAAGCCGAGAAGAACGGGCTCGCTGAAGGGACGCCTGCGAGCTGTCTTTGCAGTCTAGTACGCACCTTTGTGAAAATCCCTGCGAGCAAAGAAACAACGCCGATACCCGCCGCGAGTCGCTTACAGACGTCGCATTCGCCGACACCCCAGAAACGGTGCTTCCCAAAGTGCAGTACGCGCCCTGGATGCCACTGCCATGTAGAACGCGGGAGATAATGCGGGACGCGACGATGAGTCCAGGGCGTTGTTGAGGGATACGGGGACTTCTGAGGGGGGAAGAGGTGGGTGAAGCTGCTGTGCCAGTCGCAGGCTAAGGGAAGCCCTGGTCCGGCGGTGGCTGGGACGGGAGAAAGTGGCCGAACGACCCAGGGCGCTCAATTTGAGGTGAGATTCGTGCTGAAGCTCGAGGTTCCATTATTAGTAATGAAGTCGCGGTAGCTCTCGTAGACGATGAGGCGTGAGTGTGCATATGCAAGGACGCGATTAGGTCCGGTGTGAGTAGATGCGCCGGCCTTTCAATGCCATCAATTAGGAGCTGTGCGAGTAGGGAGAAGACCAACGGGGTTGTTGGTAGTGACGAGCACCATTGCACTAGCCTCGCGCAAGTACGTAGGAACCCCGCTTCGGCAACATTTGCAGCCAGAGGCGTGATTCCGGGGTCATCCTGTCGGTAGCGCGGCACGTAGAAGCCTGATGAGTGCAAGGCTGGTGGCGAGCACTCTCTCGTGGTGGTGGTGGAAGCACCTATATCCTTTTCAAAACTACAGATGTTATGATAAAGCTGAATACGCACGAAGAAAGATGACCTTGTGGGTCGCCGCGACGTCCCCCGTACGTTTCCTTGTGCGCGCGACACGTCGAGCAGCGGCGGTGTCGCCGACGGTTGGTAGGAAGCGACCATGTGTATGCTTGAAGTCTTCTGCTGTCATTCGAGTATACACATGGGTTAGAGACGGATTGACCAGCTAGCGTTGATTGACGTACGGAAGCCGACTGGTAGCTTTAGACGGAACGCGAACTGGGACATCTATCGCCCAAAAGGCAGATGTCGCAGCCCTGTAACTAAGAAACGCGAACTGCGAACTGCGGGCGGTCGTGGTTGACGGAAGCTACCGACGCGGAGGGGACAGGTCTATGTATTATTGCTCGTATTACTCGTATACTTAAAAGTATACTCGTATTCGTTTGTACCTGTTTGGTTCCCCCGCTCTTACCGTTTCAAGCTCCCGCCCCCGCCCTGCACAGCCACTGAGTACTGAGTACTGAAAGGTGAGTTGTCGCGCCTCCGCCAACCAGACCACGCAAGCACTCTCGGCGCATCACTACGCTGCAACTCATTCTCAGACTCCACCCCGTCCCCAGTTCCAGTGTATACGCTCTCTCATTGTAACTCGCTCTTCGACTCTCGCCGGCGCCGTCGACCGTTACGAGCTGCTAACGTGCTCGAGTTCATTTCGAGCCGCAGGCGCATGAGCGTCGTGCTGCGGAAGCTGGGCGGCAACGACAAGCGGTACATGCTGCTCACGAAGGCCGCGGACAACGTCATCTTCGAACGGCTGCGCGAGGGCAACAACGAGCAACGAGCCCCAGGCGACGACGGCGGTGAGTCTGATTCTGGGGCGGCTAGTAGGGAAGGATGGCTGATGTCCTTTGACACAGGACGAGTACAGGACTGGAGCGCTATGTACGACGAAGCGTCCGTCGCTCTCAACAAGGGGACAGAACTCATGGAAGCCATCTCCGAGGAACTCAAAGTCGGTCTGCGCTGCTTTGTGCCACTGCCATCGAGGACCAGCTCCAGGTCTGCGTGCCAGAGACCATTGCAGACCTCAAAGAGGTGGGGACCAATATCTGGGTCGCCACCGGCGGCAAGCTCGAGACTGCCATCGGTGAGTCCTCGAATTAACGTCTGAACAATCGAGCTGCTCGCTGACAACTGGAATAGCGATCAGACACACCACGAACCTCATCGGCCGCGAGAACAACGTCGTCACCTTCCGCGGCGACGACAAAACAACGAGCCGGTGTACGAGCAGATGACGTTGGCGGTCGAGCAGTTCTTCCCGGAGAGCGGCATCTTGCAGGAGGAGGGCATCATCGAGAACATCCAGTCCGAGATGCATCGATGAACCCCGGGGGCCCTATGCAGTGCGCTGGAGCGTGTTACACGGGCCACGCTTCTATCGTAGCCGTGATAACGGAAGCCGGCTGGGAGAATACATCCTCGTCGTCGACTGCGGTGCTCTCAACCATGCCCTCACGGACAAGCCTCACAAGGAACTCCTGCTGCGCTTGGCGATGCAGTGAGAAGGTGTCATCTCAGATCTGCTGCCGCCGCTGTAGAAGGCGCTCATTGTCTGTTGTCTGGCCAGTGGCCCGGCGCGATGACGCTGGCCATCGGCAACGGCGCGAACGACGTCGACATCATCCCAGGCGGCGGACTTCGGTGTCGGTATCTGTGGGAGGAGGGGCTGTAGGCCGTCAACTCGTCCGACCACGCCATCGCGCAGTTCCGCTTCTTGAAGCAGTTATTGCTCGTGCATGGGCACTGTTCGTATGCGCGCAACGGTAACGTGCGAATGCTTGTCTGTCTCTGTCTCTGTCTCTGCGGGACTTGTATCTGATTGGTCATTGTTAGGATCGTAAACTTCTTCTACAAGAACTTCATGTGTATCGGTATTCTGTGGTGGTACATGATCTACTGCGCGGAGCCGTCAATAGTCAGTCGGCATCGCTCTTTGTTATCGTTGATTGAAGTTGACATCGTTCCAGGGTGTTCGAATATCTGCCGACCCTTGCCACCCCTGTTGGCACGCGCCACAACTGCGCAGAGCCGCCACAATCTCTTCTGCACCGCGCACGGTGAAAAAAAGGCACCTCGGGAATTAGTCTACTTTTCCTAGCAACAACAATCGCTGCGATAGATTATCGGGTACGTAATCAAAGATGCATCGTCTGCTATAACAGCTCTGAGGCTGCCTGCGCAGATATCATTCACGGAACTGATACACTGATGTCCGGCGTTGTAGGGTACTTCTACTCTTCAGCGGTCATCGGTGACCCGGAAGCAGGAAGCAACGTGCTCACGCCGCGGCCAACACACGCGCTCTTAGGTAGTACAACCCTCATTCAGTGATGATGTGAGCGTGTCGCAGGGTCTTCGTCATGTTTAACTGACAATCTCCGAACAGATTATGTTCGCGATGTTGATCTCAAAAAAAAAACGCGCGTGAGTGGAGATGGGACGTGTCTCCGTGTGGGCAGGACTGATGTCACTAGTCCGTCCATCGATGTGTCAATCGCATCGGAGCATGCTTACACGCAAGAGGAGCTCACCGAGCTACAAGACGGCCCGCCGCCCGCCCTGGCAGCTCCATACCCTCTGTCCTTTGACAGTCCTGCCATTCGTGTAGGCGATCTTATTCCGTACACGTCTGCCCTTGTTATCCCATTTCCACACCGCACTGCCGGACTGCATCATATAAATGTATATGTTTCAAAATACCACCCCCACCTAGTACTGTTACCTCGAATATGTACTGAATCTGTGGAGCAAGTTTCGCGAGGCACGGCATAGACTGGCTTGATGCGATCAGAGGAGTTCGAACTTTGGGATCTTCGCACGTACGCTGACTCTACGTCGTATTTCATGCTTGCAAGTACCATCATGCCTCGTTCGACCGCGGAACCCGACTCTGATGACATATCTCTCGACACACATTTTGAACCGGATGACGATAATGACTGGAAGACGCTGTGGAACGTAGTGGAGATTACCGGCGAGCGGGTTGGCTGGTACCGTGTCAAGTGGGATGGCTTTGATCCAGTCACGCAAAAGCCATGGGCCCCCAGCTGGGTCAGGAAACACGACTGTACGGACGACCTAGCGGTCGCCTGGAAGAAGAAGAAACTGCGAATCAAGGAGGAGAAGGAAGCGAAAGCGAAGGCGAGGGCAGAAGCGGCGAAAGAGAAGAGGCTAAGGAGAAACGGGAAAGTGAAGGTGAAGACGCGCACCAAAGCTAGAGAGCCTGTGCATGTCTCCGAGCCTGCCAGACAGACTCGGTCACGTACAAAGGTGATCGCTCGGGAGGCGCTGATGACCGCCTCAAACGAACCAGGTGTGCATTTCCGCAAAAACCTTTCGACTCAACGGCTTCATACTGGTGTAAATGATGTCGTTATGTAGGCCCCTCCCGTGCCCCCGCAGCTTCTGGCTCTGTCAATTAACCTAAGCCTGTCCCACCCGGCACCGACCTGCTCTCAGCTTCTCCCCGGAGGAAATTCCCTCAAATTAGCCTTAGCGTCGCAGAGCAGGACACAGAATAGAAGGGGCGAGAGCAGTTCTTTTTGCACATGTCGTCGGTTTGCGTTCTTTCGTCATCCCCATATATGCGCTTATCCATCTACCTTGTCACTGTCCCTTCTACAATCAGACCGGAGTAGACCAACCTGGGTCGCAGAGTGTAGTTGCGAATTGCGAAGTTACCTCACCTACTCTCGAGCTGCTAGAATAATCGTCTAGACAGAGTCGAAGAGAATGCTGCGTGAGAATCTGGTGCCTTGGATCTCTAAGAAGACGCACCCTCGGGTTTGCCATCCTTCGAGATTTCAAGAAAAGATGGAATATGCGCGGAAAAGCGACAGAGGACTGGCTAAACTGAGGGCCGTCTGGCGCCTTGCGCTTGGGGCTGGTACAAGAGGCACGACGAAAGGTGCAATTGGGGGTGATGCTGGGCGTACAGAGGGCGCAGATATTTGGCGGGCACAACAAAAGGGCCTGCCTCGTCTGGTAGTCTAGGGAGTCTGATGTTCTTCAGCCTTTGTTGGCATAAGTATAGAAACATGAGTAGTTCGAGCATGCCAGAGCCGCCATGTGATCAGGCGGAGAGACGACAGGTTAACAGATCGAGTTCCTTTTTTCTGGTTGCGCGGACTGTCAGAAAGACACGTCGAATCGTCAGTTCGTCTGAGAAAGTCAAGGAGGTACGAGACACGTACCATAGCCTAACGCTCCTGGATCTATCGACTGAGTAACCGCCACGCGTAAACGCGGCCAAGAGGTCGATCTGGGCCGCTGATGACAGATGCACAGAAGACAAGGATGTCAGAAACTCCGTTCTGAATCACCCTCTGCTGCGTACCTGTAGCTTCAATGCCGCCCCTAAGGAACCGTGAGAACATTAGCCTCAGGCTCGCAGAGACCCAGAGACGATGGAAGCCGGGGTCAAACGGTGAAAAGAACGAGAGAATGCAACAACGTACCAGAGCGTTGATGCACTATAGTCACGGTTGTTCCGGACGCACGCGCAACGGCGAAAGCAATGGCGAGCTATCGAGAACGTGAGCACAAAGTTCGACGGGATATCCAACACGCCACTCACCAAGACGAAGCAAACCGCACCCATCTTGGGTGATGTTCATCCTAACTTCCTTCGGCTCCGACGCCGTGGAGTCGGTCCGAGGCCTCATCATCGATATCGGCGATGACAATTGCGATCAACACGGGCGCGGAAGGTTCGTTATTGTCGGCTTCAACATCGATTTTGGCGATGGTGTTGACACTGAGGCGGACGATGTTGATTGTAGGAATAATCGGAGACGCCGGGTTGCGAGGTGAGGCGCAGGTTTCGAAGGCGTGCTCATCGCAGGCTGCAACTTGAATAGCGCCGTCCAGGGAACTCAAGCTTCTTGATTGACCTACGACGAGTCGCTTGGTGCGTCAGTGACGTGGCATTCACAGCAAGTGAGGCCTGCCAGGCTCGTGTGTTCGATCTCGCAGGATTGAAGAAACGCGGTTTCGCGCACCGGTGTCCACGGCTGCTATACAGACCTCTTCCAGGAGGGATAATGATAGCGGGCGACGACGAAGCATTGGGAGGCGAGCATGCGGAGACCGCACGATGCCCTCACAAGTTCGAAAAGTTGACCTCCAGGAGACAGGCAATGAGCTCGCTAGCTCAAAGCAGGGATAGGAAATCACGAACTCGTACGTGCTGCTCAGAGCGAAAGAGTAGAAAGTCCTGCGCTCGTGACGATTCAGATAGATAGTTACGAGGTTGTGTTCTTCATCAATGCTTGGTCCCTGGGATCAACATATGCACGACATTGGCGGCGCGACGAGTATTTTGTGGTCTTGGAACATGCTTTTAGACCCGGCAACGCATCCCGTCCAGTAAAACCCTTGACTGCACAGTCTCCTGAGATAGCAGTGTATGTCTCAGGTTCCGCAGTGTCTCGCGCCGCCCTGGTCTGTGGGCGAGATCCGGACACACGAGTGTAACAATGTCCGTAGAGGTGAGGCAACAGCCAGCATGGCTGTGCACTGGTGACCGGGAACGAAACTGAAGGGACGGTGAGCGGCCGCTCGAGGGGCGTAACTTGGTCGGTACGATGAGGCTCCCACGCTCGCCTCGACCGTCTGTACGCCCATGACGTCGAACTCCGATGGCTACCTTCAGATGTTTTGTGCGAAGAACGACCGAAGCGACAGAGTCGTACAACGGGACCGTCGGAGGGTCCCGGCGTCACGTCCAGGACCCAGAAAGCCAAGAGGCTAAGCTGTAATTGTGGAGATATGGTGGACAGCTGTTTCAGCGCGTGTAAGACCTCGAGGCCGCCATGCATCTCGGCCGTGGGTATAGCTGAACGAGCTTCCGCCTCTCCAGGGTTCCTCGAAAGGATAGTTCAAGGGCTTTGAATATTCTTGAGCCGTGCATAGCCAGATGTCCGTGTCCACACAGGGGCAGTCGAGCGGCTCGCAGGGCTTGATGTCGACTCGCGTGATGAACGATGACGATGGTCGATAAATGGATGTCCTTCGCCCTCAAGCAGTGGGGCAATCATGGAATGACGGCCGTCTTCAGCTCCTGGGCGAGATGCAGACGACGATGCGACAGGGCCACGGATCGCGCTCGAACTCCCTTTCGAACCGGACCCGCATTTCGTGGGGACCGAACCGGTCCTGGCGGTCCGGATGAGAACCTTTGAGCAGCCGAACCCTCCTGCTCGAGGACGAGGCAGCTCGAGTCTATCCAAAGCGCTACCGCACAACGTTAGTTCCCATTGGAACCTCGTGCACGTGGCCCATATAGAGCTCCCCAACGATGTCCACCATGAGGTCTTCCTGTGCCTTCCGCCATGAAGCTTGCCTACAGTCCGTCTCGACGCTCGTGCGCTCGGAGCTGCCACGCAGATCCCGTGCATTCAAAAGCGACGACAGCGCTATGACCTGTGAAAAGAACCCGACGCTAGTGGTAGACGTCGACCTCAAAATGCATGCGCCCTCTTCCGGGACCATCCCTCCGAAGCGCACCGCGACGAGCGGTGCTGGCCACTACCGCTCGCACCTGTGAAAGCAAACACCGAGGCGTTGCGCGTCCGGCGATCACCGCTCCGTCGCGATCGGTACTAGGTAGATGTACCTTCTCCACCATGAGGTACGCCGTGGGAGAACCGAGACGAGACGAGAAGCGTTGATTGGGCAGTTCGTGCTACAACGAGAGAGACGAGAGGAGTTGGGTAGCTGATCGCGAATCACGATCATACGCGAGATTGTAGGAGCGGGTGTCGACTGAGCGTTGCCAAACGGCGATGCGATGCCGACACTTGTAAGATATAGTGGCATCTGAGAGGTGACGTCTGGAGAGGTGGCATCTGAGAGAGCGCGTCGTTTGAGGCGATAAGTAGACGATGTTGATCGTCACGCGTCAGTGACGAGCCCTGCAAGTTTTCAACGACGTTGAGCTTGACTCTCAAATTATGCAGAGAGCGACTGACCTGGGACCTACACCCCGGCTGGTCATAAACCAGTACTCACGCTCATCGTGCTCAATCCCACAAGCTCCCAACCCATCCAGCACGTTGAGCGGAGGTCGACGCGAATCACGAACCATCGCGTAAGATGCCAGGGATAGATACCATGTATTTGCGGCATCCTTCATTGGCGTTGCGAGCGAGTCGCGTCAAGCTATGCCCAGAGTGGTCTGAACCGTGAGTAACACTCGCAAAGCGGTCCTTGAACGACACTCAACACTCGCGCTCGCTCGGTAGATTCCTCTCCCACCTCGGTCTATCCGTCGTGCATGTCCAACGTCCAACGTATACCTGCTTTCCGCTCGTCTCCCCTGTGGCACTCGTTGCAATTATTAGCTACGGTCTTGAGCGTATATGCGGGATCGAGGAGAACATGGCCGTCAAAGGCACGGTCGCGTGGACCGTTGCGCCGATCGAGAGTGACGACAGCTGCTGTGATATCTGCGCGAGGAGCTGAACACTCACATCGGCCGGATCCTGTTGATGCTAGGTATATGACTCGACTGTGAATGCCGTTACGACTGCGGAGAACAGACCCGTCTGATGGCTACGTGAGGAAAGCCCTGGCTATGATGCAAAAGCGACTCACAGAACTGAGTAGATTATTCAGCTAGTCCTTCCAAATGCCGATATCTTCCTCATCTATGCACACTCCAACGTGGAAGGCACTGTATCCCATCCCGTTGCCCGTCGCGGATCTGGCTTGCGCCAGAGCAATATTGCAGGATAGCGAAATGATGTGTGGTTGAATGAATACGAGCAGCACTTGAACTTTCTACGAACTGCTCGAATGCGAGGAATGATACGAGACTTTAGTCTTGGCGAGGCTGAGCCTCACAAGCTATTGCATCGGAAACGCTTTCAGGGGCATGATCACAGCGGCGGCATCATACGCGCGACCAAGGGTCTTGACGTGTGCTTGGAAACCGGCAACGCGTGGATGATGCACTATAGATCGTGATGATTCTGCGATCCCATATCTTCATTTGGGTAAACAGACCCGTATCCGTTTATCTAATATGCGAGTAAGACCTTGCCGCGTCAAGGAAGAAAAAACTACTACCTTGAAAAAAGAGAGACGGAGAATGTGGGCCTAAGGGCTGTCCGTTAAGAGAACAGTCAAAGATCAACTCAGTGAATAAGAGAAACAACACCTTCTTCCCGATGCCCATCGGGCGTAGAACGTACCTGTGTAAATCCATGCGAGAAAATAGGAGCATGAACGAGACACTGATTGGACGTAGGCAGTGTTGCCAAGTGGGTGGCCCTTCAACCACCATATATGCGCGGATGACGGTCGTCCTCGCATGATGCGTGTCGAGGACGCGCGCATCCACTCGTCATTCGAGACGTTCCAGCAACAGATGTCGAAGACAGCGGATCCTCCCTGCTGAGAGGACTGAGCATCCGCCTGTAGGATCCGTAGGATGAACCACGCATACGTCACTTGTACAAAGAGAAGGTCCATGACCGGTTTTGGCGATATGAACTGTGGTGGAATGCTCTCATGGTGGGCGTGCCAGAAGCCTGGACTAATCGGCTCGAAGATACAAGCATGCACCTGAAAGCACTCTTGTACAAATAGATAGAGTGAGACCTGGAGAGGCAAGTCAGCAAATATTCGATCATTTTCGATGCATGTGCGCTTTGGATCTTACCTTCGTGCACCGTGGTCCTGGGACGACTGAGTCATTTCCCGGTGAATTCTGTGCATTGTGAAGCAATGGTGCATGCATAGGTATATATGGACAATATTTGCGAATAGCCATGTACTAGATTGAAGAATACGTGAGGAAACGACTCGGCACGTGTGCAGTCCGTACCCCTGAGACAAATAAAAAGAAGGAAAAAGGTGATTCAGTAAGAGTTGAATAAAGTTTGGATGATGCTATAGACACATACCAGGGTATTCTGTTTTCCATCATGCCGTCCCCGGGAGGTCGGCGTCAATATTCGACGAGCTTGACTACTCGCATAATGATCTTCACTGGAACGCCGCGCACGGTGCTGCTTATGACTCTTGTATCCTTCGTTCGACGAAGCAAGGATCGACGATAATCGCCACTATCCACTGGCTTTTCTCCACCAAACAGAATGTTTTTAAAGCTCTGACGAATGGGGGAGGGAGGCTATTCAACCTACAGAATGTATGGAGTGTCGTCGAGCACTTGTCCAGATCCGAGGTCTAGCTCATGAGAAGGATCGGTGAGATGGAAGTCTTCAGCTGGAGCTTGCAGCCTGAGGAGGACGCAAATCAGCATTCGACAGTGTGCTGTCGGCAGCGACTCGGGGAAGCAGTAATTCGACGTGAGGTTCGACCGTAAAGGTGCGCCCTAGCGTCTCCCTGCCGTCCATCCCGCCAGGACGTGCGAATCGATACTGGCACGCAGGGCAAACACCTTCGAACCGTCGAGATCAGACGGAATACGGATATGCAGCGTACTCTACACACCTTAGACCTCTCGGCACGGTAAGCCGGACCTTCAACTGTGTATTCTGTGCGACGCGGTCCATAATCAGGCCACTGTACAACAAGCAGACAGCTAACGCTTGGGTATCGCGAACACCGCGGTGCATGGCTGCTGCGAAGGCTGTGGGTAGACGGCAAGGCAATAAAGACGCCAGAAACAGACGCCTTACGGTGGAATGAGCACTGCCTTGGAGATACAGACCTCGAGGTTGTCTACCATCGCAAGCCTGAGGCGATGATGGTCCGAGAGATGCAGATTGAGGAACCACGACAGCGTCGTGTCATGATGTGCTGGATTTTCCTACGGCTGATGTTGACAGATCTCCTCCATAAGTGTGGACCGTCGAGCTTGATCCATCCAAACTGCGTGCGGATTGAGACACCAAGATGAGCGAGGTGGGAGCCCACAACGATGCGGGGTGCAGAACGCCTCTCAGACGTGCGTGAAAGTTGAGGTCGTCTTAGTCGACGCGTAGGGCAGAACGGAGATCTGAGGCGGGGAAGTGAGTGATGGCGGGGAATGGCACTACAGAGGCGAAGGACAAATATAAAGCGCGTGCCAGCGATAGAAGAAGCCCTTGCTCCAGACTGGTCGTTGAGACATGTTACGGCTCGTGTTCTGAGGAAGAATGTGGGATCTCGGGACGCGCGTCGTGGTATAAACCGGTTTGGAAGCGGGCCACTTTGGGTGCTGACATGCGGACAACGACATTGTCGAGCTCTGTAAGCCTTCGACGTCAACTTCCAATTTCGATGTGCCCAACGTGCGCCAAACTCACTCATTTGGGAGCATCATCAGGGATACCAGCGACAGTCTCCCTTGTATACTCCGCCTTCGCAGCGCCTGCGCTTGACTCGTTCCTCGCTCGTCTCGTTCAGGTGGAGCAACCGTTGCTCTGAACACACCAGCCGACGACGCATCATGCATATCCCTGAAGTACACGCGAAATGGGATGTGCTAGCCCTCGACGTAGCCAGCTCACCCGATGTCCGCGACACCGTTTGATACGCCAGCCGCGTTCGCCCGTCGTGCTTCATCCAACTGGAACTAGAGAGGTTCGTATTTCCTATGACGCTTGTCGCGTTATCTTTATGAAGCTGTTGGCAAGGTTCGAGGAGCAGGATATGATCGTCGAAACGCGCTTGCTCTCAGGGAACCTTGTATAATTTGTCCGAGGTTAAAACGATGATCTAATCGTAAATAAAACGGGAAGATTAGATAACGATTGGCGCCGGATAAAACACGATGCGCGAACGATACGATCTCTGATGTCGATTTATCTGCGGTCACTGTAGCAAGCGTAGGGAACACTGGGTCCCTCTGAATACATAGCTCGCGATAAAAGCCATGTGGTTGCCTAGGTGAATTGGTCAGGAGAGCGTGAGCCGAGTTATGCTAGTGAGCCTTGAAAGCTTGATTGACCGCAGTCCTCGTGACCAGTGGTTTACGTAAGCTTTAGACCGAATGCGGCAAGGTTTGGTATGCTCCCAATTGAGCCGCTCCCAAGTTCGCCGACTCATAACGAGGGTCCGAACGATTCCATGTTTTAGAAGTTCGACTCACTTCACGACAGCCCAGTACCATGGAGGCGAGCTGTGCTCTATCTTCGACACCTCTAAGTGATCCTATACAAGACCAACGCTACGCTCTTACAAATTTCCTTCAAGTAGGGACGCTCATCCTCGCTTCCTCTGCTAATGCTTGGCATTGCGACAGCAAGCATTCCAATGGGTGGCACCAACGTCCAGGATATACCCAGCTTTCGAACGCTGTATCTGACGAAGAAGACACGTTTTTACGAGCGCTGGAATTTCTAGTGCGCCACGAGTTCATCGTCATTTCTTGCCGAATGGCGTGGACACAGGAGTTGTACATACGGGTTTATCTAGTCCCGTTCGACCTCGCCAATGTAGAAGGAAGGCTGCAACATAGGGATGAATCAAAAATTCTCAAGCCTGGCCGCAAATACATGCGCGCCCTTTTGTACCGCCTCGCACGAGACAGCAAGAGCTGGCAAGGCCTTTCCTCGCCAGAGGACAGAATCGCACTCTTCTCTGGCGAAGCGGTATGTTTGGCACCTCATGCGTTGTGGCCGATGCTCAGTGTCTTATCAGGATAACCGCTCACTGGCTGAGCTATACAACACTCTCCCTTCACCTTGTGTCTGCGATACCGATGACCACTTAATTCAGGACGTTCTCCACGGGGAAGGTGAACTCATCAGGATGCGCAGTACCCTTCACCAGTATCAACGGCGCTCCGTCGCCTCCATGCTCGAGCGTGAGCTACACCCTGGCACGATGCCGGACCCGCTCTACGTCCCGATACACGCTGTCGAGGCCACCGTCGCTCCCTTCTACATCCAGCCTGGTACGATGGAGATTCTGCGCGAGCGCCCATACGTCGAGCGTGTGCGCGGCGGGATCCTCTGCGAGGAACTGGGGACGGGTAAGACCGTCATGACGCTCGCGCTCGTGCTTTGCACGTTAGATCATCTCTCCGCGCCGGAGCCTTCGAGCATCGACGCCAGAACTGTGCTGACACCACTTGCGCTGAGATATTTTCCTGCCGGGGAATATGCAGATGCACGCGCCAGGCTCGCGCAGGGCAGGGAGCGGGAGCGGCGGAACGAACAAAGGCACGACACCGTGGAGCGACGTGTCCCGTCGTTGCTCGAGGAGTGCCTGCATTCCTGCCGCGCCCGCCCAGACAACATATATCTGCGGGATCACGAGGTGGAGCTTAATGCACTTCAACTTTTGCCACTATTACAGCAGAACGATCCGTACTACCTGCACTACGACGACGACGCCCGGGGGGCTCTGGGTTCGAGAAGGAAGAAGACGACTCCGGGACCAAAGAAGATGTATCTTACCGCAGCAA
Organism: Ceriporiopsis andreanae CBS 279.92; assembly: GCA_001969225.1. NCBI lineage: Eukaryota > Fungi > Basidiomycota > Agaricomycetes > Polyporales > Meruliaceae > Ceriporiopsis > Ceriporiopsis andreanae. The sequence goes on from ALYI01003449.1 coordinate 26,146, forward strand.
CGCTTATCGTAGTGCCAGCAAACTTGCTCAATCAATGGTGCAACGAGATCAACAAACATTGCGACGATAGCGTTACTGGTCGCGTGTACCGAGTAGAAAACGCTGCACTACCACCTGCCAAAGAGTTAGCGTCATCTTACGACGTACGCCCCAGAACACGTTATTCGCAATTGCTTGCTGACGGTTTGTCTAATACACTTAGATCGTCTTGATGACAAATCATCGTGAGTCTACTTCATAATGGGCTGCAAGCCACGACATTGCTGATCCTAGTGATGTCCCTTGCACAGGATTATCGACCGAAGCGCAGAAAGCAGACTTCAAATCTCAGCATTCGTGGAGCCTCTGTCACTGCCCCGACATGCTAGGATCCCGGGCGCGCGTACCAGTGTGCCATTGCAATGACGATATCCAGGGCGTGTCACCGCTCCTGCAGATTCGGTGGAAGCGTCTCGTCATCGACGAAGGCCACGTCGCTGGGACAACATCGACGAACAGCATGCTATTCATCCGAAAACTGAGCATCGAGCGCAAGTGGATTGTTACCGGGACGCCTACGAGTAAGATCTTAGTGAAACCTTTTCGCCAGTATCTAAGCCTTGATACTGATGTTTTCTTGTTGCTCAGCAAACTTGATGGGCCTGCACTTCGGCGAAAGCAGGGAGACACAGTTTCCGGATGTCATCCGCCAGCGCGCCGATGCCTTCAATGCCCAGGGTTCGGACACTGATGACGATGACAACGAGGACGATGTAGACAGCGTCGCTGCTCTAGGCGGCCTCCAGTGGCCCGACTCGGACTGGGACGAGTTAGGCGGCCTCCAGTGGCCCGACTCGGATTGGGACGAGTCGACCTATACTGCGCCGTTGCACTTTCCCGACACTCTAGATTCCCCGGTCCCGACACTTCACCACTCGCCGTCGCAGCCCGACCCGAATTACGACCTTCCCCCCGCGAGTATACCCACTGGCCGGCATCATGAAGCCGTGGGTTCTAGAGAGGAAAGCTCGTCGCCATCAAATTGCCGCGCCTGGACGAAGGACGACAGAGAGGATTTGCACAGGGTCAGCAACATGATCGTATCTTTCCTCGAGGTCCCGCAGTTCACGTCTGATGGCAAGAAATTCGCCTCATGTGTCGTCGCGCCATTGATGGGCAAGTCTGGCCCCCGGCCTGGGGCAATCAATGTGCTGACGCAAGTCCTAGAGGGAGTGATGATCCGACATAGGTAAAAACCAGAATGAAAATTGTCAGGTGGCTCACGTGACGTTGGTTACAGGATCGAAGACGTCGAGAAGGAAATACTACTTCCGAAGCTCTCACAGGAAACGGTTTTGCTCGATCTGGATCCGTATGGACTGAAGACGCACAATGCTCTCCTGTCAATCATCAGGCTGAATGCCATAGATTCTGGGCGCGAGCATCAGGTACAGCACATCGGATTTTGATTCCCGATCGATCCTGACAGCGATTCAAGGACTACTTTTTCCACCCTAGGGTATGTGCCAAGTTGTGAATATATGTAACCCTCTGATGGCGCCTGTAGAACATTGTCCATCTGAGGCAACTTTTAGAAAACCATTCTCAGTAAGCATGGTAGCCGTTGACTATCATCATAAGCGATCAAATCCTTCTCAGGTCTTTATTCTGGCACGTCGATGAGCAGCTATTGGCTCTCGACGAGACACTCGGCCACGCCGGCGAGATGATTTCGAGAGCAGAAGCAAGATTTATGGAGGGAAAGATGCCTGCAAACGAGTTAGAGGCCCTCCGGGAAGCATTCACAGAGATGTACGTCCGTTCATTTCCTATTCAACCTGAGGCTAGGATAAATCTCTGCACAGCGCTTCAACCGCCAAAGACCCCGTGTGGCGCGGGCTGATGATGCATCCCTATGTTTTTCACCGTGTCTACAACATGTCTCCAGACGTTTACGCTTCCTGGTCTCCACTCCCCTCGACTGTGGGCGAGCTTGCGGACCCGCTATTACCCCAGCCATACCATCTTGCGATCCCAGACAAGCTCAAGACGCTGAGGAGCATGTTGATGCGCCGGCCCCTCGCCGGACCTGCGAGTATGATTGGATGGGGAAATGCAGTGGCAGATGAGGACGCTGCTCGTGCTGAGTTCAACGCGACAAGGTTGAAAGGCCTCAAGCGCCACAAAGACTTTCGCAAAGATGTCAATCCTGCCGCGAAGGTTGATCATGTAGCGCAGCTGCATGCAGCACAAGCTCGCGTGAAGACGCTCATAGCGGGCGACCAGGACGAAGTGCAGGCTAATCCGATGCTCTTAGCTCAATCTCCTATGGCGGGCGTCCGCATAGGCGACTCGACATCGTCGAAGCTCAATTATATCCTGAACGAGGTGAGACTAGCAGATCGGAGACTCGCGAAGCTGAGAACTGACTGCTTTTGATAGGTCACTCAGTATTCGGCAACAGAAAAGTTTCTCATTTTCTCGCGCTCGCCGCTGACTCTGCTCTACATCGCGGAAAGCCTCGCGCTTCTCAACATCAAATACAAACTCACGCAGAAGTCAACCAGGGTGCTTGAACAAGACGTCACGACATTCGAATCGTCTGATATGTACCGTGTACTCCTCATGGAACTCAAACACGGTGCGAGAGGCTTGTAAGTCTGGGTACGATTTGTATATCCTTGTTCTCATGTCTCGCTTAGGAACCTGGTCACGGCGACCCGGGTGATATTTGTCGAGCCCATATGGCAAGCTGATGTGGAGTCTCAAGCTATCAAGGTCAGTAGATCTGTGGTCTCATCATCTACGCCCGTTGGCTGACAACCGTGGATACAGCGGGTGCATCGGATAGGTCAGACATCGCCTGTGACAGGTACTGCCATCTGCTCTCCTCCTATTATCTCGCGCTTATGAAGTGCTTCTGATAGTCAAAACGCTCGCTATTCGCGGGACGGCGGAAGAGTTCATGGTTACCAGGCGGAATGCGCTGAAACGCAGATTGGGCCATAACAGCGGGAAGCTTCCCAATCTCACGGATGACCAGACAATGCGAGACTTCATAGCGGCACGCGCCTTCTTTTGTTGTGCTACAATCGTGACTGACGCACGGTGTCCCAGAATCCAATATTATTGCCGGCGCCTGAGCCACGACTTGCGACGCTCGATTTCCCATTCTTTCCTGGATGTGAAGGGACAGTAATCCCAGGAGATGTAGTGTCAACACCACACCCACACAATTCTGAGCCCATCAATCTGCCTCTATACATTCGCATCCCCCCCCGCTCACGGTCAAAATTGAAGAGGAGGCGGTGTGTTGCTTTCGAGGATGGCGACTCCTCGGACAACTCGTTTACGGGAGCCTACATCGGTCACGAGAATACTTAAGCGTAGAATTGGCGGACTTGACCTAATCTATTGCGTTCACAGCTATAGACGACTAGATGATTGTGCCTATCCAGACTCTGTATGATAGGAGCGTCCGAACGTTGATCACACACCACATCGAACACTTTAGGCATCGTTCTACAAATGTCCCCATTCCATCGACACCCTCCACAGCCATCGAGCAGCAGTGCGAGCCGCCGGCGGACAAAAGCGGTCGCCCTGGCATCCACCGTATGCAGTTCATTGTCGACATCTTGACATCCTGCGTGCAGATGTGCCCATTGCCTCCCTTGGAATCGGGATGTCATACTTCATTGCTTCCTTCTTCTTCCGCCCTTCCGCCCCGAGTGCTCTCTGCGCCACTCTCCTGCGGCCCGTCGCTCGGCCGCATCTACACCTTCCTAGTCTTCTTTCTTTCGATAATCATTTACTCCACCTCTCCAACATTTTTCGGTGAATTCGGACCAGCAGCGCTGTTCTGGGATCCGCTGCCCACGCGACACGTCGTCTGCTGCTTTCCTGCACCGCGGTCACGATGAGATATCGCAGCAGCCACCATGAGGTCGCACGAAAAACGTGTGGCTCAATATGCCCAGCTGGCCGACCGGAGTCGTATATAAGGCGTAAACTCGCGAGGCGACTCCCAGCTCGCCGGCAGGCAACGTCTGGGCACTGGAAGACGGCGTCAGCAACGCGTATGAACGGCTGGCATGAGAACCAACAGAACGCAAAGAACGGGGCAAAACACACAAGCGCGTCGACGACACGTATACGCGAGCATCGGTGCGAACGCAGCCGCACGCTGCACGCGTCACTGCAGGTGCATCAGCGGTGCACGAGACGCACAGATGCGGGGATCGCGCAGGAGACAAAACAGCATATAGAAGATGTGCCTAGTTCGCAGTCCCGCGGGCACAAGCTTCGCATTTGCGTGCGAGAGCCTCCAGTTCATACCGCATAGGCTGTCCGCATGAAGAAACGGCGGAGCGTCGATATCTGTGAAACGGTCTACGTATTCTAAAGTCCTATACACATCTTCTCTGAGAAAACAGCCACAAAACGAACTATAGATAACAGTGAGCACTCAGCCGGTATACTCGAGGTGATACAGACGTACGCATGCGCCTGCCCGATGTGATCTGCAAAGGAATGCCCGTCATGCTGAAGACCAATCAAGCAACAGAACTAGGTGCGACGAATGGGGCTGAAGGCATTGTAGAAGGGTGGGACAGTGAAACCAAAGCGGACGGTCGAGAGAAGCTACGAACCTTGTTCGTGAGATTGTCCGCTCCTCCTCGCGATATACAAATTCCCGGGCTACCCACTAATATCGTCCCGATAACCTGTCACACGGAGACAGTCAGATGTACCCTGCCGAACGATAGTACGCTATCTATCTCCCGTGAACAGGTGCAAATACTACCGAATTTTGCCATGACGGATTTTCAGTGTCAAGGCCGAACTCGTCCGTCTAACCCGTTGGATCTACGAAACTGTAGAAATCATCAATCGGTTTATACGTGCCTTTCCAGAAGTGCAACACTGGAAGGAACACTTATCTTGTACCCATTTGATACACGCAAGATCATGGGCGGAATGACACCAGATTTGAAGAGAGAGTTTCGCGAGTTGGAGATCCTGGATGATGTTACACGCATGAGACTGGAAGGTCATCTCCCTGAGACTATCAATGGACTTACTCGTGCAGAAATCGTGAAACAGTACCAAACCTATTTTGGGATACACCACGTACCGACCGCCGTCCACCCCGCGCTAGACTGGTCAACCGCTAGTGAATACGAGCTTATGCCTCCCCGTGATCCAGATCGGTGGGAGCTGGTAGAAAAGATCAAACGACCTCGCAAACGACAGACCACGACAGCAAGTCTCATTGACGAGGAGCCCACGCTGAAGAAAACCAAAATCAGCGTGGACGTGGCGGGAAGTGTGAGACCTAGCTTGACAAGTCTACCGTTAACGAGTGTTCGCTGGGACTCCTTGAACTGGAGCTGTGCCTACGACTGCCTCCTCACCGTCCTGAACACTATCAACTGTACCGATGGCTTGAACAAATGGCTAGAAGCAAGCTCTGGTGTGGCAATCGCTGAGGAGTTGCGAACAGGCTTTGCAGATGGCATTATCTCGAGCGGGACTCTTGAGCGCATTCGCGACGATCTCCGCAGTCGATTGTACGCGTCACATGCACAGCAATTCCCCGCAGGTCCCGTTCCAACCGCAATAGACCGTGTATTTGACGCGCTGCTGCATCCAGTCAACCACGATGCAAACTGTCAACGACCTTGCGCAAAGTGGAACTGGCACTCGTACCTGTTTCCAGCGTACGCGAATCTGTGGGACGAGCATCAGCGCCCTACACATATTGACTCAGAAGCCCTTCTCCAACAGCTCCTAGATCGCGGTCATCGCCACAGCACTGATCTATGCTCGTGGCATCGCCGAGACGAAGTGTCCACACGGGCTCAATCGCCCCCAGTTCTAGCGATTGAATTACAGACCGGGGACGACCTATTTCCCATCCTGAATATTCAAGAGGAAATTCGCGTAACTGTATTTGGATTGCGTACCCTATACAGTCTAACCGGCATTGTGTACCTCGGCCACGCGCACTTTACATGCCGCTCTGTACTACCAGATCACAGTGTCTGGTACAGCGACGGGATTGAATATGGTGAACAAATGATACGAGAAGGGTACTACACCGATATTCAAGCTCAAATTGCCGTCGCTGGTCTTCGCAAAGCTTGTCTTGTCATTTACAAGCGCGTGGAATGAGAGTCAGCGACGTACAAATATTGGGGACTGGGCAATATGGGAGGTTGGACGAAAGCGTAGTATTACATCAGCGAAAATTTGTATTTATTTCATCTCCGCTTCAATACAGTGTTTGCCCTGGAATACAGACTTGCGCATGCCGTCGAGCCCCACGAACACTGAGAGCCTTCTACATTGCCATTCTGTTCAACATTGACCGCATTGAGTTTACCGCAGTCTATGCTTACTGCGAGATGCAGCAAAGAGGCAAAACAGCTGAGCGCTTGTTCCGCCATCACCCCGTTCGCCGATCCACACGAGCGTCAGCCGATCACTGTGGTTTAGCCATCCACCACGTCTTCCTGGGCTTGAACTCGCCCCGGTTGTCGTTCGCACGGGCAACGAGGGCAATCAACAGGCGTGCCTTAAGGTGAGAGCGCCTGTATACCCATCGACTCATCCGCCCCGCGAAACAGCCGCAAGGACGTGCATGTGGATTACGGTTTTCGCCCTTGTCCTGCCTGTGAAGTCACCTACTTTCGCCTTCCGACCTACAACCAGGTTCAGGCAACAGGCATGGTCCGAGGGCCAGTGCCTGTACACCCATCACAGCGCGCCGCTGGAGACGGGCGCTAGCACTTCGACGCGGATTAGCCATCCTGACCGTCGTCCTGGGCATAATGACTGCCGGGACGATCATGAAAGTCGCAAACCGCGGGTGAGTTCACCCTGCTCGTTGACTGCCCGGCACGCACTTGAGTCAGCTATGGTCTTCCCGCGCTGCCTGCGTATCCCAGGCCCGGCCAATTGGCAGTATATATAAGACCACCTTCCTCCAGCATGACATACATACAACGTACAATGGCCCCTCGCTCTGGCAAGAAGAGACAAGACCCTCCGGTCCCCCGTTCGAACGCAGCGACGAAAAGACTCCGGTGAGTTCGTAGTGACATGGACCATTGCTTCTTCGCACAATTGACTGGCCCTCGTCCTTACAGTACAGATACAGCTATCAAACAAGTTAACCATGGCGAAGACAATGCAAAGGCCGTTTCTGGGCGTGGCGAAGACAATGAAGACGCCACGACAGACACCGTGAGTCATACAGTGCGCTCTCTATCCTAACCCTGATCTCTGCCCACTCCATAGGCTTCTACTTTATCGCTTGGTTCTCCGCCGCCTTCCAACATAGTGCCTGATCTCAGGCCCAACACTGTGCACAATGTCGAAGCTGGTCCCATGGGTCGTGTACCTTTTGGTGACAATACGAACATCGGTCAGCCCTTCCCGCTACATGCGTTTCACTATACTGACATTGTAGTACAGCGAACGCAGCGAACACTCACCCGATAATAACTAGCACGGTACAGCCTGCTGTCACCGAACAAAATGGTCAATCGCAAACCCTGACGCCCCAGGCCGTCATTGTAGCTGATCTATTGCGGACCTTGTCTGATACCGGCACAATGCTCGTGAGTACAACGACTTGTCTGAAGATAGTAGACTAACGAAGACATAGACTACGGCCTCCGCTACCGCACCACCCGGGATAACGCAGCAAGATATGGCCACAGCGGGGGAGCAGCAGCAGGCACAGGGACCGGTGTTTGCACCAGGTGCAGGCTCCCAGGCTATTGCACCCGCGCGGGGCACACCACCGCAACAGGCACCGCCCACTGCGCCGGGCCTCATCGTGCAGCCTGTTCTCAATATGGCTAGCATTGAGCAGGCGGCCGCACCGCCCCCTCCCGCAGGTCGCATCGTGCAACCTATGCCTGTCGCAGCGGGCACACAGCAGCAACAAGGAGTGGCGGCTCCCGGGCTCATTCCTCACAGCACTGAGCAGCCAGCACCGCCGCAACCTGCGACAGCTGCAGGCTTACGGCTTGTTGCCGGCATGGCAAACACTCAACAGGCAAACGCAACGGTCCCTGCGCCAGGAACCGTCTTACAGCCTATTGCGGCCGCAGCGGGCGACCAACAGCCCCTACCTGCCACAGCCGCAGTCCAGCAGACACAGCAATTTCCCGCTGGTCCTGGCCCACTCATTCCGCCCACTCAGCAGGCAAACCCACCGGCTGCTGCAGCAGCGGTCTTACAGCCTGTTCCAGCTCCAGCGGGCGCGCCACAGCAGCAAGTGGGGAATGCTCTTGCCCTGGTACAGCCTCCTGGCCCACCGCCTGCACCACTGGTCAATCTAGACACCCGTCCTTACTTCACTCCCCGCCTCGTCGAGCGTTTGAATACCATGCTCCGGTACGAAAACACGACAACTTCGTGCTACGCTTTGCACACCTTGCCGGTCTGGGACCTGCAATGGGGCCCCAAGGGCGCGGGTAATAACGATCGCAGCGATATCATGTATATCAATACGAAGCCAGCGGCAGTTTGGATTATCGGGGAGATTGTGTACAGCGACTTGACCTATGGAAATCTGTTCCCGCGCAAACCACGCCTTCTCGTCCGGCCATTGATCGCGAAGGATTTCGATGATGGCAACGGAGTACTGCGCACTCACAGTGCTCCACAACGACGTGAGTGCTCGCATTCCGGATACCGCTGGACGCGACTGGACGCGACTGATGATAAACTCACAGAAACGAATGACTCCGAGGATGGTCTTTGGATCTCGAAGTGGTCGGGCTCGAGCCGGCTCAGTGAAGACAAGGCAAGTCAACAAATACCTTGCCTTTTTCAATGTACTTATCATGACATAGGTTCCGGCGTTCACGGATATATTTGACGCCACCACGAACATTAAAGCTAAGGCTCTCATGCAACGTATCCCGCCTGACCGCCTCAAACCGAAGGATCTCGTGCTTGTGGAGGCCTTGATTACCCGTTGGCCAACGGTGTCCGGAGACGCGAAACTCGCTTTCTATAAAGAGCGCAACTGGTCGGTTTGGAAAACGGAGTTCAAGCTCGATGCGATATACTTCCTGTTTCCGAGCTCTGTAACTGATGAACGCCCCGGAGAAAACATAGACTAAAGTCGTGTATTCTGAGATTTGTGGATAACATAAAACATATACAGGCCCATCGGTATGTAAACTAGAAACCAAACGAAATTTTGTGCATAAGTCGTGACTAGCAGGCGTGACCGCAGAGGGAAGGCGCTCAAGCTGGTGCGAGGGGGTCGTACCTGGAAAACCGACGAGCATGGTTTAATCTCACCAACTTTCAGTACGGGTAACGTGAAATACGTACCTGGGGTCAATGACCGCACTCAGGCGGTGGAGCAGAGACCGCGCCAGGTAGGCAGGCATGCGGACGTCGCCGGTCAGGAATGGCATCTGCTCCTCGACCGTCAGTGTTAAGAGCTCCTGTACGTCTCGTTGTTTCTCCAGGTTCAGCCCTGATGCTGCGAAGCGCTGTTTGAGGAAGCGTTGAGACGTCCCAAAACGGCGGCAGAAGTCTCGAAACACGACGCTAGTGGCACTCTTAGGCCACTGCACCAGCTCCTGTTCGGGACCATCGGACGTATACCAAGGGGAAGGCTGAGAAGGGACAGAAGATGATGGCCTTGGCGCTGAAGGATCGTACCTAAGCAAACATCAAAACTGTGAGTAGAATACGTGCTGGTGAGAGTCTCGACACCAACCCTTGATCAACTATTCCGTAGAGGCGGTGAACCATGCAGCGCGCAAGGTACGCGGGCATGCCCACGTCGACCGTCAAAAATGCCATTTGCTCATCCATCGTCCAGTTCAAAACCTCCTGCACGTCTCCGTCTGCGTCGATGTTCATCCCTGTTTCGTCAAAACGTGTCCTGAGGAACTCTCGTGAGACTCCGAAACGGGTGCAGAACCCTTCGAATACGAGGCTGGTACCACTCGCCGGCCACGGTAACGGTGCCGCCGGAGCTCCAACTTGCACATGCCACTGCGTGACCGTGCCAGGGGTCACAGCGCGTTGCGAAGACATAGACGGCGATACTTCGCGCTGCGAAGCTGTCGCCTGAGAATTGGCCCGTTGTGAATCTGCTCGTTCCGAAGGAGTGCGCTGGAGATTGGGAGGCGGGGAAGCCGTCGAAGCAAAACGCAGTTCCGGCGAACTGCGCACAGGTGCTTGCAGGCGCGGCGAGACTCCAGCGGCAACCGTTGCCCGAGCTTGGTCGCCGTCGATCGACATACGGTCTTCATCCTCGGGGACTGGAGTACTGGTATGCTGCGCACCGACCAAGGCTTGAACCCCAGTCGATGGAACCCGCGGTACCGATGGCCCGTCCGCGGCCACTTCCACGTTCTCATCGACAGCGCGGGACGACACAGCGACATTCGGCTCTTGATGTCGCGCGTCGCTAATGGGCCTGCTTTTACGGGATACTGCGCGTGTCTAGCACACATTGAGACCATGAGCAGGTGCCACCTAATGCATTGACACCAAAACATACCATGTAAACGATAGGTTGGTCACCAGTACTTGCATTGGCCACCGCACTCGTCGAGTCTTTCTCGTGGTCGGGAGTATCCGAATAGTCAGCATCCGAACTCACAGAGCGCTGACAAGTCGTGAGCGGTCGCACACAGGACGATGTTACAATACAATGTTACAACACATACCGCATTTCGCGCAATGGCAGCCTTGGCCTTCTGCCGCCGAGAGCCGGCCGACGAACGTGTCTTCTTGATACCACCGTCCTTGACACGGCTTGTACGTTGGGCATGCTTCCTCGGGGCAGGCCCTTCAGCGTTTTGCCTGAGAATGGTTAAGGTGTTCCGAGCTAACGCCTCCGCAGGCCACTGGTTCTCAAATCGGGCAAGCCAAGGCCACTTCTTGAGACACTTGCGGAACGAGACTATCAACACAAGTAACTCAACGGAACGACGGGACTCACCATTGCCAAGAACGCATTTCTCACGTCTGCACTGAGCCTAGACCACTTGGGAAGCTCGGGAAAATACGCTTGAACTGCGCTGTTGAACACAAGCTGCCACACTAGTTAGCATCGAACACGGTACAGAAGATTGAGACAGACACCCACTTTCAACTCATTGATCTCCTTCTGTGTGAGATCATCAAGGCTGTTGAATGAACGATAATGAGCCCAGCGCGTAGGAGCAGGTATAAGTCTCTCGGATGCAGGACGACCCAGCGGGGCTAGGCAGCGGAGTCAGCATGACGAGCAACGATATTAAAGAACGCATCTCACCAGCGCTTTGGTGACGCGATCCCACTGTACCTTCCGCTTTTTCCAGCGCTGCGACGAACCTCTTAGCACGGTCAGCCAAACCTATGATCTACATCAGCACAACGAACGTTATCACAAGTCACTCGAAACCCGCCATACCGTTACTGTCTGTATCCGCTTCCTGGTTAGTCGTTACTGAACGACGACCGCGAGCGCCACTCGCTAGTGAAAGGCATGAGTAACAGGCTTTGGCAGAACGGTTCACACTCACATGAGCTCTGCTCGCGGCCAGGAACCTCAGACGTAGCTGCTGGCGTCTGAGAGCTGTGTGTTTTGCGACCACTGGCAGACTTGGCTGAAGGCCGAAGTTAGCAAGACGAGCCCCCAACTGAATCCCAGTCACTGGCTATCGCACCTTGAGGAGCAGTTTCGGCTACAGCCACGGGGACGAGACTGTTCCTGTTCTCGCTGGAAGCACTGGACGGCAAGCGAAGCGGTGGATTGCGGACGTCTTCACTATCCGGGACTATACTAGTATCACGCGAAGAGGGAGTAGGCCCAGGAGAAGCAGACATGTCAGGAGCGTGTGCGCACGAGCAGACGCAGCTGACTGAAGACGATGGACTGCGTGGTGGGCTTGATCAGGACGTAGAATGAGGAGACAGAAAACTGGGGTGGCCTTTATACGCATCCCGGTGCACCGCTGAACTGCGCGCAGGCCGCAATTTACGGGCCATCTGTACTTGTAACAGGCCCCACGACCTCGGCGAACTCGCCAAATCAGGTTACCTCAACACGAGTGCTTCAGAGCTGACGTACATTACACGGCATTGGCCTATTCAGCACCCACGCCGACAATGCATTACACGTACATTGCGAGACTATGAGAAACGGTGCTGGCGCGACTGAAGGCAACTGGATAGGGTAACACGCGCGAACAGGCACGCGTAGAACTACTAGACAGACTGCAGTTAGGCATGGCGTTCACACGATAAACCGGAGAAGACAGACAACTGTACCTTATTACACAGGAGTACGAACCCACGTCCAATGCGGCGAAATCGAGTGAGACTATGTCCGAAATGGAGGGAACCGCATGAGCTCAGAGACTGCAAGGGCACAGCCATGAGACCAACGGAAATTGCCGTCGGCAAATGCCGGTCTTGCCGACGGACGAATTCTCAAAGGCGCATCAATAATCCCGACCATGGTCTACACGCGACTGCATATTCTACATAGATCCATACGCCCACATTCGAGATACATCTGCATCAAGACGGTGACCCTGCAGACTTCCTCCAGTTTGACTTTGAGCGAAATAATAAGCTGCGTACCCTTGATCAGCTGCCAAATACAGCGCTTTTTATTGTACGACGTACCTTTTCACCGCTTTATTCGCCAGGACTCCATCTCCAGCTCGAACATCCGTCACCAACCCGTTGTCAGGCGAGAGGCGCAGCACCAGTGCTTCTCCGTGAACGCGCACGCCGTGTTTGCCTTCCCCCTGCACCTCTAATCCCATGCGCAAGCGGTCAGTATATACAACGACAAACCTCGCACAAGAACCTCCACATTCCAACTCGACGGTCTCCCACAACAGGTTCTTGTACGCAAAGAACCAACGTCGAGGGTCATACAAGTAATGGAGGCCATTGCCCAGGGTGAACTCGACTTGCGCCTCGCCAAAGCGCGAGCACCACGGGTCGTCGTAATCGATATAATATCCAAGCCAAGTGCCCTGATGTTCATGGTGAGACCTCTTTGTCAGCCGGCCATAAGTGTTGTACTCACGCTGCCCTGTTCTTCGTCTTGCATTGGGGGTTGCGTTTAGCATCGCCGTCCCCGCGCCCGTTTCAACCTGTGCCTTTATGCTCCAGTTAGGCGCTGAGGCTGGAAGCATCGGCCAGGATTATACTGTCTGCCATGCAACGTGCCCAACTCCGTAAGCAAAGTCCGGTCGTATAACGCCCGGCTTGGAGTTGCCCAGGGCGTACCACCATCCCTCGTCGCTCCCCAGCCTGTCACAATCACTGGCACGAGCGACCGTCGTACCGTCTGCAGTCTGCCATGCCCTCTCAGCCGCCCTCCGTGCTGCTCTTCAACCCTTCTCAACAAGCACGTCCCCGGCGCGAGTTACAACTTGGTACCCAGCGTCCGCCGTGCCGTTGGTTTAGTCATCAGGTACGGTCCACATTATATATCTGGGCTCGAGGCCGCGTTTCGCTTGGGGTAATGACCATGGCGAACGCGGATGCCCAGCTGGCTTGTACTTTCGACAACCTCCCGGTCGGTATCAATTGGGGTCAGACGCGCCACTATCGCGACTACTTGTGCTCTGAGACCCGAACTTTGCGGATCGTGTCAACGGGGTATGTAAAGCGCGTCTGTTTACATCGACCACAGGGACCGCAACCAGCTTCGGTCGTAATAGCATGGGATCCTGTCAATAGTAGTGATTTGAAGAAGGGTATAGCACTCGTTAAGCGTTTGGCCAACCCTCCTGACGGTGAGCATTGTCCCTCATCCCGAGTTTGGCGCCGTTTCATTAACAGTAGTATCTAAGAAGTCGATCCACATGATACGTCTTGTATCAAGGCCAGTAGATGGATGCTACCACCGGTTCGACTGCGCACTAGACGCCCAACTGTAAGTCGTTCTTTAATTGCTAAGTTCTCACGATATTCAATGAAAACTTCAGCCTTACCACTTCCAAGAAGTCTATGACATCAGGCTAACGGGCTATTGGACCGCGTCCAGCCCAAAGATACCGCCAAACGAGATCGCGGTCGGTGACCTTGTCACAATTGACACGTTTGTCGCCAGGGTGCCTCGGAACTGCAAGGTGGCGCAAGACCAACCACCCGACATGAGCCA